>VTWG01000463.1:0-35189 GCA_008817895.1 Anopheles fontenillei
TTTGCTCCGTCCCTTGATGTTTGTTTACAACCCGAACTGGAGCGGCATGGTGGGACATCCAGCGGTCAAGCGTCTTTGACGGATGACAAGGATGGTTGTGATTTTATGTTGTGTTTTGGTAACATATTTGTTTTACTTCGAAAAGTTGCATTGTCTCGGGGAGAAAATATTTCCAAAATGCTTGAGCAATATCCGAACAGCTTTGATTCAAAATCATACAGCTTTGCTTTTGAAAATACACACTCAAGTCCAAGATGAATGGTGACCGTATAATCGACCACTGTGCACTCAATTTAAACTGCAATAATAGCTCAATTGTAGCGCACGTGGAGCAAAATGCACGTGTGTATAAGACGTTTAATCCAAACGATTGAAGCTAATCCTTTTTTCCGATACAGCAACCGATGAAAGCGGCCAATCCTTAGGTCCTGAAATATAATTAAACTCAAACAATGCTCTACAACCGTGGCAGTAGAGGAAAGAAAACACCGCCCGAGTAAAGCTTTCACATTTTATTTATTCTCAATAGTTTTTTTTTTTACTCATGCCGGCTTAGATTTCGCTTATCGTGAGTTCACTCTTAACTTAAAAATAGCAATCACAAGGCAATACATATCATTGGAAATATACTTTAAATGTCAAACCAAAACGGACCGCGCCCTGCCACTCCTATGCGGCGGCTACTACCGCTAGGCTAGCAGCAGCAGTAGCAGCAGCAGTAGTTAACAGTTACAACAGCAGCAGGATGGCTCCATGTGGCATGGTCACAATGTTAAACCTCTGTCAATGTTAAGTAGAATGTGATACGCCAAACGCATTGCTGGCCATATTATCAGCAAACATTTCTTTGGATTTCTTTGGTCGGAAACCACCGTTTCTTTAAAGTCGATTCTGTTTTGTCTCCCCCCTCAATACACAAAATAAGAAAATCGGTTGGATTGAAGGTATTTTTCACTCTCCCGGTACCGCTCGAAAGGTTTCCATGGTGTAATTTTACGCTTTCCTATTTTGCTTCTGTGTCGGTGTTTGTGAGATTTTGTGTTGTTTTGTAGTAATGTTTCTGCTTTCAGAATGTTGGTAAAACCCCTGTTTATTTATGTACAAACATATTTCATTTTGCATTCCTAAATCTGCTTTCGTGACTGTTTTTATTGCGTTTTGCTTCTTTTTTTTTTACTGGTAATTCATCTTCAGATTTTACCTATCGGGCGCGCTTATGGACTGGATTGATGTATAACCTGATTGAGCACAAGCTGTCTAAGAAATGGACACAATTCGTTTTTATTCTGGTTTTTTGGGAACGGACGGTGGTAGTGTTAAGTCGTTAAGAGCCTGCAATGATCCAGAGCCTCGCCCTGGGCGGGTAATACGATGCGCAATTGTAAACTCGACTCGCTAAGCTCCGATGAGATTTTTCGATCGACAGTCAAAGGCTCGGTAATCAAAAGAAAAAATACAACAAGCCCAAACAGTAACATTACGTTCCATCCTATTATTAGTAGGAGGTGTTTTCCCTTATGCGTGTTTGAGTGCAATTGTCTTTCTTTACATAAAGTTTACGCATAGCGTTCTCAAAATTCAAATGACCAATGAGAATGTTTTACGCAGTCGATTATGAGCTATATCTTATGAGCTTAGCGGAATTTTGTATGATTTTCAAACCTCTTTTTGCCGTTCCACCTACGTTCATTAAGCTGCTTCATTGTGTGGGTTGTTTTAAATTGTTGTTGTTTTTTTTTGTTTTATTAATATATGAATAGTTATAATCTAGCCTTGTTTCCGTCTTGTGAGTTCAAGCTTTTACACTAGGCAAAGCTTTTATGGGATTTTAAACATGCTTTAAGTGTACCAGAGCTTATCGTCTTAGTTCCTCTTTCTCTCTCTCTCTCTCTCTCTCTCACTCTCTCTCTCTCTCCATCTCTCTCTCTATCTCTCATTTGCTCTCTTTCTCTCTCTTTTATGCTCTCTTTCTCGCTTATATCGTCAACCAGTTTCACTCGTTTTAGTTCTCAATAAATAGCTTGTAGTTTGCTTGCTAAAATTTGGAAAATTTATAACTATTTGTATGTGCTTTTTGTTGCTTAGTTTTGCTTTTGTTTGCATTTGTTTCTTTTTATTCTTCTTTCTCTCTTTCTCTCTGCTTATCGTTTTTTTGTTTTGTTTTGTCTGTTTTTTTAGGTATTTGATTTATTTTTTTGAGTTCAGACATTTTTACAAGGTTTTTTTTGCTTTCAGTAAGATAACCAAAGAGAACCGGAATAATAAGCAAAAACAGGACGAAATGAGGTAAGTGCATATGTGAACATCTGGAGACAAGAAACAGAATCCATAAAGGTTTATAAAAATCAAACATGAACGGTTTATAATATTGAAATAAAAGTTCAAAACAATTGCATAAGAAAACGAACAAAACAAACGAAAAAGAAAATACCTGCACCAATGGATTTTCTGTCAACGTGTTTGTAAACATTGTGCTATGGAAAGCATTATGCAATGCGTCGCTTTGCGTACTATCGTCCTATTACAACTAAGTTTAAAAGCTTTACAGGGGCATTACGTACATAGCTACGCAGTATACATATATATGACTATCTGCATTCACGGTATCCAGTCCAGTTCGATAAAAAATAAGTTGATGGGGACTGTTTTGTTATATGTTGCAGTTAAAAACGTGCCGTTGGCTCTTTATGTACCGAACCATTATTGAATCGAATAAGTTTGTTTTTTGTCTTTGTTTTATAGCATTAAGGATGTAGTCCATTGAAAAAACGACCCCATTGTTGAATGCAACCAATACCAAACCTATGAGAAGATAATAAAATTAAAACATTTTCTTTCTCTTTTTTCTCTTTCTCTCTCTCTCTCTTTCTCTCTCTCTCTCTTTCTTTCTCTCTCTTTCTCTCTCATTATCTCACATTCTCTCTCCTGCTGGCGGCTTTTGTTATCATGTTCTGATTTCCTAGTCTACGAAACAATTTAGATGCAGTTTTGGGTATGCTAATTTCCCCACGAATCACGCACTCGCCATATAAAACCTTCCTTAGCTACACGGCCATATTACGATAGCATGAGAACAGAAACGTCGTTAGCATTTGTTTTGCCATTTTCATTTTGTTCTTTCCCTTCCATTTTTAATCTTTTCGTTTCTTGTGTACGGTGCCGACTATGGTAATTATGCGTTTGTGCTTGCTCCCTTCGACATCCTCCTCCCTTTACACGTTTCTTCCTATTGCATGCTACCAATTTCAGCTATTCTTCAAGAGTCTATACTACAATCAATGTGTGTGTGTACGTGTCTGTATGTGAGTGTATGAGACAGTGTGCTAAGTAATCGTACTGCTCAGTGTCGTAACGCTCATCTCGCTAAAGCATCTTTTCTAAAGTTCAGTAAAAATCTATCAACAGTTGATGCGTCGTGTATGTGTGTATCGTAATTCTTACACAAACCATATTGCAGATTGCAGGTAAAATATTGCATCTTAGCGTAAATCAACTTGATCCTTCCAATGCTTGTTTGCACTACGGCCCTACACGACACGAACGAACGGGGGCAGCGTGTATCGGACGCGCTCACCTCTACGTGTCTTTATCTCGTTCTACCGGCTTCTACTAAGGTCCATCCGCATCATTCACGGCTACGAGGCAGAGTATAGTGTGTTTGTGAAACAGCTTTCAGCTTCCACTCCCTACCGATCCTTACAGATTTACTCGCATCTCACTAATATAGCAGGCTAACTGGAGCAAAAACCCATAACAACGAGAGGCATTTGTTTATGAAACAAAGGAGAGAGTTTTCCGTTTTATACATGTAACCGCCCCACACCTACACCGTAGACTGGCGCAGGTAGATTGGTAGAGTAGAGTGGCTTTTTTTTAAAACATTTTTCATGTGTTCCTTTGGCCTACACCTGCTGTTTTGCCTACTACGCAAGCCGACTCCATGCTCTTGTATGTTTATGTGTAATATATGTACGGTTTTGTTTGCTTTGTTTTTTACATCTAAAGTTAAAAAGCGATCAGCATAAACAGTTCCCAAAATGAAACGTAGTTATTCGGCTTACAAGATTCCGCTCTCCTGACCAGGCCGGCCAGGTCGTGTGTGCAGCACACAGCAGTCGGCGGCATTTCGCAACGATCAACTCTCCGCACCGCACATCTGCTTGCTGTAGTAGCGCGTCAGCTATGCCATAGTGGTTTAATGTTGCGGGGCCAAATGTTGTCAAACGAAGCGTACCACCACGGCGATCGGTGCAGTTTGTGTGCAGGTTTACCATCTATCGCCTCGCCGCTCCTAATTGGTTGTCGCACTGCTCCCTTTTTCCATGGCCTGTAGCTAGCAGCTGTATTTGTGTGTGTGTGTGTGTATGCGGGTATTGGTGAAAGGTTGGTTGTTTCGCTTGCAGTCCCTTTGCCAGCCTTGCAGAGGTCGGTGTCGAAAAGGCGCACCCAGCGGCATCCTTCTAGCAGTGGAGTTCCGCGCGCCAGGGTCGCGTCAACAATCATAAGATAAGCAGACTCTTACTTCGTAAATTTAAACTTAACGTCCTCCAGACCATGCACTTGACGTTTCAGACTGCGGCTATCGGACCAGGCGGAGTCGAGATACTGGTCGTCATCGTCTTGCTCAAGTTTCTGAAAGCAGAGAGTAAAAGGGAAGGCAATGGTGTGATTAAGTGAATTGAAATGGTGAGAATCGAAATGGAAACGCGGTGGCTTCAACCTTTTAAACAATTCAAATTAAATTAATAGGACGAATTTTCGGAACCAAAAATGTTCCAATCCAATACCTAAATACCTTGATCCTGTTTAAAATAGAGCACAACGCACAAACCCACACACTCAAACCCATCATTTGGAGGCAGTATCACACTAGACTGGGGGCCCGGGCACGTATGGCACCCGGCCAATTCAATTGCTTATTCTTGGCCAGTGCCGTCGGCGAGGGAAATGATCGCCCGGTGCGCCGGGCCACTATATCGGCCACACACTCGCATAATAGTCCCGGAGCCCGGCGACAACAACGATGACATGCAAATCAGCTGTTGGCTTTGGTGGAGTGAATTTTGGCGCCAAAAATTGAATTAAAATCTCGCAGAAAATTGCATTCCATGCCCATTTGCCGTGAGACACGTCGACACATTTGGAGCGCTCGCAAATGTCTGTGTGCGTGTGTGCATTTGTGTGTATGCAGCCCCGGTCATGCAATAATCGTCATGCAACCGTCGTGCCACTACTGCCGGCTCGCCGTGGCGTATAATCGGGACAGCGAACCGGGAACAAGGAACTTCATACCATTTACCATAACCCTTCACCACCAACCAGGAACCACCCGTTCCATCAAATGAATGGAAGTGGAACGTTAATTCTAGACGAGGCGCCACTAGAACGGGGCACCAGCTCGCGCCCCGTCTGTGCGATCGATAATCGCTGAGCTAAACCCATTGGCGACCGCTAATTTGGCCGCTCGCCGTGTCTCTCACCACCACCCCGCAGTCTGCTACTCTGCTACTCTGATCGATGACACATTCTGCACCATCACAATGCGACTACTGTATACCCCTCCACTACTACTGCTACTACTACATACGACCATCAAACAAGAAGGGGTTCCGACATTCCGACCGAGGGCTTGTATGCATTAGTACGATGATTTTATCATGCGGGAAAATGAAACGAAGGAAAAATGCTACGACAGAAGGTAGCACGTGTCGCGACGTCAGTGTTTTCTTTTTCGATGGAAGCGACGACACCCAAATGGCATATCGCAATTATGCACCATAAAGAAGAGTAGCTGGTTGTTTCAACGTTCAAACAAGAAGACCCGGTTAGCAGCCCCAACACAGGCTTCTCCCATGTCTACCCGATTTCCGAAACGATTGGGGGACAACGGCTGGCTTGCCGGCATATTGAAACATTCCAAAACCGATACTGACAGGGTCGGTCTCCTACCCCCGCCGAACGCTAATTCCCTTGACGGGTTCATCGCAGAAAAGCGATGCGGACAGTTTGGAGTGGCGGACGAATTAACAACCGGCGGTGACGGTCGGGGCGGTGATAATCCTGCCTAGGTGCACATAGTGATGGGTTTAGTTGGCAAAAATCCGGAGTCGACTTTGGACGGCTTCTGAAATTTTTGGAACCGACTGCGGAAGATAGAAAAGCCTAGCATTATCCGAAGTCGTCCGAAGTCGTCCGGAGTCGGCCGGAGTCGGATCCGTCCGGAGTCATTCGGAGTCGTAGGAAGTCGTCGGGAGTCGTAACAAACGTGCACGCGCAAAAGTAAAAGACAAAAAACACACACAACGAAATAAAATCTCTGATCTCAAGCACATTGCTCCCGACGGCTCCGGTTAACTACAATCGACTCCGATTTCAGTCGACTCCAATAGACTCCGGATGACTCCGAACGACTTCGACTCCGGACAACTCCGGACAACTCCACACGACTCCAGACGAACTCTGGACAACTCCGGACACACTCTGGACGACTCCGGACAAACTCTGGACGACTTCGGACGACTCCGACTCCGGATAACTCAGGGCGACTCCGGACGGCTTCGGACAACTCCGGACGACTCCAGACGACTCCGACCTCGGACAACTCCGGGCAACTCCGGATGTCTCCGGACAACACAGGGCGACTCCGCATGTATCTGGACAACTCCGGACGACTCCGGACGACTCCAAACGACTACGGACGACTCCGGGCGACTATGAACGACTCCGGAAGACTCCAACTCCGGGCGGAACTAGTGGTTCCCATTTTACCGGAGTTGGAATCGGACTAACAATAGTTGCAGTCAGATCGGAGTCGTGGGTGCGCTCTAGAGAGCACATCACCAAGGTACACATACATACACACAGCTCGTAACGAACTAAGCAAAGGAAACGAAATCGCAGACAGAAATCAACAGCACAGGTACGGACGGTACGATGATACCTACCCTTGGTAGGAGGCCGAGTTCGACAGCAGCCCACCGTCGATGCTTTCGCGCGACATCTCGTCCGCCATCTTCACCTTCAGCTGGTGGCCGAACGAGTTCAGGTCGGAGGTGGAGTTCGGTGTGATCGGTTTGGACGAACCGTTCGTGTTGGTGGTCGCCGTCGTATTGGTGTTGTTGATCGAGTTGGCCGTACCGTTCGGCAGCGGCTGGATCGGTGTGGTGGTGGTGGTCGTGTGGACACCATTCTCCTCGTCCGCCGACTGCTGCTTTTCGTTGATGTGGTTCGCCGTCACCTCGACCTCGTTCTCGTTGTTGATCTTGTTGTCGTTGCCCTCGTCCGTCTCCTGCTCGAGGTCGTCCTCGCCGGCCTCGTCCTCGCCGTTCTTGTCCAGCAGGCCGGCCTCCTCGTCCTCGTTGAAGATGACAAAGTACGCGAACGCCAGGTAGATGACCGAGATGATGAACGACGGTATCGGGATCGCCATCGCGAACACCAGGTTGAGCGTGTTCTGCCACATGTCCAGATCGCTGATCACCAGCTCGGGATCGACGCGCGAGTAGTAGCAGCTGAAGTTGGTCCCGATCGTCCAGTACTTCTTCGTCCAGATGGTGCAGTTCAGTATCGGCGGGTAGCCGCAGCCCTTCACGTTCGGGTAGAGCCGGGCCCCGGTAAAGTACCATTCCGAGTTGTTGCCCATCAGCCCGGTCATCTCCTCCGGGTACTCGATGAACGCGTTCTCGTCGTCGATGATCGAGCTGATGAAGCCGTGCTTCGAGTCGCCGTACCCGCCGCCCAGCCCGTTGCCGCCCTCCAGCAGCGTGTCGCCGTAGTCGTAGTCGGCCCGGATCGCCCGCTCGAACCGTTTCAGCGCACTGCCGTACCGGCTGTTGCTACCGGCCAGCACCCGGGACGCGCCACCACCACCGTCGGACGTGCTGATCGGTTGGCTACTGCTGCCGCCGCCGCCCGGCTTGGCAACGCTATTGGAACTACTAGCTATACTATTATCTCTACTACTCTCCTCCCGACTAATGCTACTATCACCCGTGGGGTTTGTTGAAGCGCTCGTGCCCGCCGCCGTCGATGGTGCCGGCGTTGAGCTGGCCGTGTCACCGCCGGCTGCCTCCCTGGCGGCGGCCGCCGCTAGCTGGGCGGCCGTCTTGTAATTGACGCGTATCTGCTGACACTCGTAGATGTCCTTGGTGCAGCCTTCGCGACACGACGCCCAGGAGCAGTTCTTCGCCCCGTACAGATGCTCATTGTAGGCGGTCACGCACAGGGCCGGCGACTCGTCGAACTGCATGAAGATCGTCTGGAACGCGGGCTCGATCACAAACGGTACCAGGAAGAGGAAAGCGAACAGGCTGAACGTGCCAAGCAGGATAAAGAAGGCGGTAGTGTAGAACAGTGCCTTTTCGCGGAATGTGCGCGGGACGATTTCCTCATCCATAGCTGCTGGTTGCGGGACCGGCTGCTACCGTTTGGTGCCGTTTCGGGCAGGTTTGGCGAGGGGCGACGACGAAGGGGAGCTAATGCGCTAATGGCTCCCGTTAAGCAGGTCTGTTTGTGCGTGTGTGTATATGTGAGCTAGGGAGGAGGGAATGCTGGGTAGTGCGCTCGAACCAGCAGCGCCGTATGCGCCAAACAAACCGAACTCGACGATCGGCAGGGAAGCGAGAGCAAGTGCTGACTCTACCTCCTGCTAAACTCTCTCACTCTCTCTCTCTCTGTACGGGCTGTCCCGTGCAAGGACACGCCAACACGACAACACAACACTACTACTTGCTATTGGCTCATCAGCTGCAACCTACGGAGCATCCATTATTCTTCCATGGTCGGCCCAGAACCAGCAAGGCGCGCGGGGCGTGTACCTGGTGCGGCAAAATCGCTCGGAGCTTCCCTTTCCTTTCCGTGTGTTTGCCGAATGCTTGCCCCGGGCTCACGCGACCATTTATCAGAAGTATCGTGCGGTGCCGTGTTTATTGCACCCGCGCGACCGGACAGACTTACGATTCCAAGATGTCGCGCCGGACGATGGCATGTGCGTTCCGTTACGCTCCGCAACGGAGAATTGTCGTTGCGTGTGGTTGCTCTCCCTTGTCAGTGTTGCGGACGGGGAAAGCAGGATTCACACTCACACGCACGTACACAGAAGAAGAAAAAAAACTAATTTAAAGCACTTGAAACGCACCACACCGAAACGAAACACAAAGGCAACCAAAATGGAACAGAACGGAAAAAATGTGCAAACTAAAAACTTTTTGCCTGTCGCCACCAGTGGGCCACCCTTTCGGTTTTCCGAGTCGCGTAGTTTGTCGGTGTGACCTCGGCGACTCGCCCGTTCGGCTGTTGTTGATTCAGAAAGGCGTTTGTTTTTTGTTTTTGTTGCAGTAATGCACCCTTCTCTCTCACCACCACTGCTGTACGTTCTCGAGCACCAACGGTCCCAGGATGGTTGGCACCACATCCATCTACTACCACACTGTATTCTTATCCTGACGCACGCACACACTCTCGCTGGTATGCTCTCGGTGTTAGTGGATCGGTAGTGTACACTACTAGCACGGCCACGCTTTGCTAACGGACGACGACGACACGCACAGCACGGAACGGTGCAAAAAGGGTCCGAGAGTCTTCTGGCTGAGCTGCTTATTGCTTTGCCATTTGCACACTTCTTGTCTTCTCCTCTTAGCTGCGTTTTTTTATATTGCGTCTCACCACAAAACACCCTTCCACCCTGATCACTCCGGCGCAAGGACTCACCACCACCGAGCTAGCACACCGATCGAACACACCAGCACCGGAACACAGATGTTGTTTGAGTGTATTTGTGTACGTGTGTGTGTGTGCACGCGCGTGTCTTTGTTCTGGGCATGGCCCCGTGCCGCTGGAGCCGCGCGCGTATCCTCGGTCCCGCTGTTTCACACACACACACTGCGCACCACACCACGCCCCACAGCCCGAGCGCCGTGGGTCACTTCACTGCTTCACTGTATTATCCTTTTGCGCTGCGGCGGCGCTACACGCTCATCGCAAACTCCCCCTTAGCACTTTCCACACTCAGGGGAGGGGGGCTCGCTCGGTCATGCCCTTTTCTTTTTTCACCCCTTCTGGACTGCCTCTGCCCCGGCTTTACATAACTATTGCATGTGGTTCACTGTGATTTTGAATTATAAATAATTTTATTTATCTGCCACTGCCGCATGCTCCCTTCACCAACACGAAGAACCGGGCGGTAGAGGGGGGGGGGGGGGTAGAGGGTTTTGCGTTGCTCGCTGCGATCGATTTAAAACCGAATCGGACGGAGAAAGAAACTGGAACGCTGCTGTTTACCACCGTTCAGCAAAAAAAACCGTTCGCTCGCAGAGACAAACAATCGCACGCACGTGGCTTCGATATGTATAAATATCCGGTTGCGCCCTGTCCGTTTGTCCTTAACATTTCGATTTCGAAACACAACAAAACGGCAGAGAGAGAGATAGATAGAGAGAGGCTAAGAGTCGAAATGGAGGAGGGGAAGGGAGGAGAAGAAAAAAGGTCATAAAAATCGAATCCCTTCGGCCTCTAAGTTTACACTTTAAATTATTAACAACCTCTTTATCCGCCCCAGCCAGCCCACCGATACCGCTCGGCAGGATATCACTTTCCATTGCTTTCCATCGNCTTTTTCAGTGTGCAGGGCAATCGATGCAAGGCAATTCTCGTGAGGTACAAACTTTTCGCGTACCGACGGATTTAGGGCCTGCCACTTTGCATCACACCGCAAAGGAGTGACAAGGGCGCACACCAGCACAGATGTGAAGTGAATCGACAGAAAAAGGGCAGAATGTACAGGACACATCATCCCGTGGAACAAAAGGCGTAGTGGTACAGCGAACAAATAATAATAATAATAAAAAAAAATCCCCTTTGAAGTGGATATTCGTTGCGAGAGCGGGACAGTGAGTGAGCGGTGATACATTTCAAGAACTTTGCACAAAGAGTGTGACACACCAGCAAAAGGGGAGTGAATTGTTCGGAGCAGTGCGATGAGCAGAGGAAGGCAGGTTTAATAGTGCGCTACCGTAGTGAGTGAGCAAAGGACGGCAGGGGGAGAGTGCGAGTGAAAGAGAGAGAGAGAGATTGAGAGAGAAAGAAGGACTCTAGTCGTGAACCATCGTCACTAAACGGCACACGAACGGGCCAAAAATACTGCAGTGGTTGTTCGCGAGTGCAGCTGTACCGACGATAAAGGTTTCGAAAAGCGTGCGAGAGACCGCTTTCACCGCGGCACGGTGTGACAAAACTGCTGTGCGAAGTGCTGCTGGCTGAATCCTGACGCAGGCCTCGGGTCCGATGTCTGGGAATAGATAGCACCGCTGAGGAACCACCGGTCGGAAGAAGGTAATCATTAGTTCAGCTTTCGAAGCGTGTACTTACGGCATTCCAAACCCGAACGTTCCGAAGGTTAACTGGGTCAGAACTGGGTACTCGTCAAACTTTCAGGAGACAAAACACGGCACGGACATTAAGCACCGTTAATGATGCTCAATGGTTTCATTCTCTAAGGCTTGTATATCATTTCTAATTATCGTTCCACAAATAGACAACAAATAATAGAGTCATCATCGTTTTGAGCCAACCAAAAATACTAAACGTCATTTCTCCCCCTTTTCGGTGAGCTTAGAACGTCCTAACACTCGTGTAGGTAACGAAACAAAGCAAACAAAAAGTTTTCCCCTCTACATTAGACAGTGCTGCATTAGAAAGCTTTCTGTGGGAAGGGGAAAGACTTTCGAGACGTCGCCACATTTCACCCCGCAAGCCTATCGCACGGCCCCGACAGTGAGCGGGGGTGAACGGACGGTCGGAGCAGCCAAGCGTCACCAAGATGGGCAAGAAAAAGCCAACGCCGGAGGAGGACCTGATCATACCGCCGCAGGACACGCGCATCTGCGGCATCATCTGCGTCTGCCAGCTGACGTTCGTGCTGAGCACGGTCGCGATCGTCTACCTGACCGTCGCGATCTACATGCCGTCGTCGCGCGCGTTCAAGAGCGGCATCGACGAAACGCCCGTCATGTGCACGACGACGCGCGCCCTCAACCAGGACGCCTGCGAGTGGGGCTCGTGCGGCGAATGGTGCCTCAGCAAAACGTCCGGCGCCTGCATCCAGATCTACGTGCATCTGCGCATGAACGGCAGCAGCCTGCTGTTTACGAACTGTACCAACTCGGCGAACAAAACGTGCTACGGCATCGATCAGGAGAATGCGAAGAAGTCGCGCTGCATCGCGGACGAGTGCAAGAACCTGACCGGCACGTTCAACTGCAGCGCCGGCATGTGCATCAACATTACCGACGCGTTTGAGTGCGTGTTCAAAAACACCGACCCGCCGCTCAAGTGCTCGGGCCGGCGGGGCAAGATCACCTGCATCGACATCACCGGGCTGTTCTCGTGCAACCGGGGAACATGTCGAAAGATAAGAACTCCATATAATTGCGATCGTCGTTGCGTCGACATACCGACCCGAAACAAGAACATGATCTTATTAAGTGGAGATAAAGTTTATCTTTCGCAATGTTCGAGCGCGATCGACATGGAAACGAAGCAGGAGGTGTGGAACGAGGCGGAGGACAAGGTGATCATGTCGTCCTGCTACAACATCCAGAACACCTCGCTCGGCATCGAGGCGATCGATTGCGTCAACGGGTCGGTGCTGGAGAAAACCGAGCTGACCGATCTGACCAACTTCACCTACCTGAGCTACCTGCACTACGCCGTCTCGAAGCCGATCAAGGTGATTGCGCCGCAGGAGCAGGACCTGACGCTGTCGAACGAGAGCCGGCTGATGATCAATCTCGAGGGCTGCGTCAACACGCTGCAGGACGAGTGCAAGGAGTTCCTGAAGGAGTTCGGCAAGGACGGCACCGACCATAATGCGCGGGCCCGCTTCCCGTGCTACTACTCCAAGAGCAAGATGCAGCAGGTCGTGGCCCGGTTCGATCTCGAGACGACCTACCGCCAGTTCGTCTTCGGGTTCTTCGTGCCGACCATCCTGTTTGGCGTCTCCTGCCTGACGCTCATCTTCTGCCAGCGGACGATCGTCGTCGGGGACGACGCGAAGATGCGCTTCGTCGGGTGCGCCAACAAGAACCCGGTGGTGGCGAACGGCGGCGCCAAGAACCAGGACAAGGCCAACTCCGGTGACGGCGGTGGAGGTGGAGACTCCGTTATGGCTCTCTGAGATCCATCACGTAAGGCGTTGCGATTCATACTTTTACGTGCCCTTCCCCCTTTTCGTCATAGCTATCCCCACACTCTCTCCCCCAACCTTCCCGATCTACGCGCTCTACCTTCCATCCTTGCAAACTCCGAGCTCCAAAGCTCCGAACAGAATGCGTGTGAAATTGCACTCTTCACCGCACGAACTTGTTCCCACCCATCTTCTTCCAACCCGATCGTTTTGTTTTACACGTTCTATGTTTTTGCCCGAACAGTTTCGTTACACTTATGTTCACACTTCACGCTAACGCAATGCCTTTTATCGTCCGGTTGGAGAGAACAAGTAAACAAAAAGTAGAATACCATTACTCCAGCTCAATCTTTTTTTTTCTTACAAAACAACAACAAAACAACGAACACTCGTTGGTGTAAACATCTCCTTCCTTCCCGTGCGGAACGACAGGGTTCCAAGGCGGCCCATCTCCCACCCGCGCCATATCGGTCCCCAGCCAGCCAACGGAAAGAAGCACCTCCTCCACCTCCGTCAACGGAAGTATGTGTCCGCCCGTGTACGTGTTCGCAATGGGGCGGGAGAATTTGCTGCCACTGGTAGTCACACACCGGCAGTCGAAAGATCTGTGCCTCTGTCCTACACCAGAGATCACCAACTCTTTGCATTTCCTTACACTGGCGGCGTTGAATACACTCACACGCGCGCACACACACACACACACTCCTTACACATCGGTGAAAAGGCATTCAATGTATGCACAGCAGGTGGTTACTACTTTACTGCCCGGGCCGAACGTGTTGTGTCGCAAAGGAAATGTTATCGCGCACTGCGTCCACACTTTAATTAGTCCAAAGTGCTGCTAGTGTATACGCTCGCTCGCAAACTCTCCCGCTCGTTACGTCACGTTTACATTCCCCCTGGAGGGCTGCTTTTCGTTCGTCGCCGGCCGTACGATGGGCGATGGTGGTGTGCTGGGCTAGCTGGCGATGATGTCATTAGTTCACCGGGTTCTACCCCCATTTCCTGTTTCTGTTTGCATTGCAATGTTCCCTTCTCTCCATTTGGCCGTGCGTGCTAACTTTATCCTTCCACTTCCACTCTAGCAGTTCCTAGTAGATTGCTCTCTTGTATCTGTCTCTTATTTCAAACAATTGTTCAGATACATCAGAACTTCCGTACTAATATATCTTCATTTTGGCTTTGTTTTTCGTCTCTCTCTCTCTTTCTCTATCCCGCTTCATTGCAGGCATTCCTCTCCTGCAAGAAGATAGTCCAGTGCATCAATCGGGTGTGTTTTCTCTACACTAAAACCGTTTCCGGCCAGAGTGATAATCGGTATTCTTCAGTCTATCAGTCTCCCTTCCCCCTGCCTGAGAGCCTACGTCAACACCTATCCCCTGTTGTTACTGTACACGTGTTATTTCATTAACGAATTATTTGCCAGCCTTCTCCTGCAAGCCGAAGTGTCGTTGAATGACAGCAGCCAGCAATTATTCCGCAAAACACACACAACAATCCAAAAAAGTTCGTTCAGTGGGATCCTCGGCACCTACAGACGCTAACCGGGATGCTGATCCAATTGCTCAGTTTGTAGCAATTGCATATGCCCCGTGAGCAGGAACAGTACACAAGAGCAAAGGAACAGCTGTTGAGGTGCAGAGTATAACAACAAGAGCTGCTCACCGAAATTCCGACCCGTGTTCGAACGAACAAAAAGTGGCTTACACCGTGCGGTGTTGATGGACACAGCGCTAGAACTGCACTTTATAATATAATATCCGGCAAACGGAACAAGAGCGGGCCCGCTTAGCAAGGCCGAACGATCGGCCAAGGCTTTGCTTGGAGGTTGCAATTGCATGGCATAGCCACCAACACTGAACAAGCGCTACACAAACACACATATACACATACATTCGCGGATGGGCCAGTGAATGATAAACCTCCCAATCTCTCCTCCGACAAGCTCCCCCTCCCCCCCATTGTATTGTTAAGTAATGTGTAATTTTTGAACCGTAAAACCAATTTGTTACCAGCTGTTCAGTTTTCGATGCACCAATGCCTTGCGTAAACACTTAACTTAGAACAACAACAAAAAAAAAACGAAACGAAAGAAGAAACGTTTGGCAGGTGGAAAGGTGCGAGTTAGCAAGCATAAAATACAAACAACGAGAAAGGCATCCACAGCATGTTGTAGCGGAAAGGAAGTGCATCGAAAAGGGGCACGAGCAAACCTGTTTATTGATATTTTAATTGTCAACGACAAATCCCGTAATTTGATGACGAGCGAGATACCGTACGGACGGCGTACGCACGACCAACGGCGAACACTGAAACGCGTCCGGAAATCGTAGAAATCGGAAATTGAGGCAGGAATTTTGGCCACCCGCGGACCAAACAAGAATAACAACAACAAAAACAACAGCAAAACACAGAGAGAACAAAACCAGACTAGAAGGGCGGACAGAACAACACGCCTGGATCATCAAAGCTGGGGTCTGATCACCTTTGGGGATCACTCCGCAAGCAGGAAAACAAAGGTAGAGGAATGCGTGACTGTAGTGGAGCAAGAAGCGAACACGGAATGTAATGCTTCACCGAAATCATATAATAGAACAATACATTAGAGCGCAAGCGTAATCTAAAGAAGCAACAAAACAACAAAATAACAAGCAGAATAGCAACATTACTACTTGCAACTTTGAGCGCACAGGACACTGGGTAATAATAGTGTGGATACTAAGCGTCGGATACTATAGCAGCGACTCACTCAGCAAACGCTTAACGCAATAGGCGAGCAGGAGGTCCGTAATCCGTAGTCCGGCAATCCATCAAACGGGCACGATCGTGCAGCCACGTGCACGTTTGACGAGACAAGATAACCGCGACAAGTCCGTACCGCTGCTGTGCCGCTGTAACGCGAGTAAGATTTTCGACTTTTATATTCATCCGGTAGGCGGTAGGGGGTCTGCCGGATTTTAGCGGTTAAGTCCACCAAGTAGAGAAAAAAAACAACCCCAAACTATGCTTGAACAGTAAAAACTTAACCAACTGAACAAAACAGACAACAACTAGGCTGCCAATGACTACTTAATACCATTAACATAAGTTCATTGCTGGTGCAGTACCGGACGTAGCAACTGGCGCGTGTTTAGAGTGTTTGTACAGACGGAGAGTAGTATCAAGTAACTGGCGAGCTGGGTGTGTGCGTGTGTGGGTGCATCACAGTAGTACACGGTGGCACCTTGTCCAGAACGACAATACCTCTCTTGGAGTCCGGCAGGAAGACACGCTAGAGCAGCATGAGGTCCATGAACGATATTAGAGCGTCCTCGTCGACCCTGTCGGGGGCGCCTAGCTTAACCATGAGCAAACCGAGCTTGAACAACAGCAAGGCCAGCCTCACGCACAGCAGACAGAGTATGAACGTTTCAGACGGGGAAGAGCGGCCACCGACCAGGGAGGAGCTGATTGCCGAGTTCCTGGATAAGGCAAAGTTTTACACCTCGCTCTGTTTAGGTAGGTTGCGGTCCCGCTTGCGGTCCCATCGAAACCCATCACAGGTGTGAACGTTCGGCAAACATTCTCAAACCTTTTGCAAAAACTCTTCCAGGCACAACGGCAATCCTGTCAGTGTTTGCGTTTCTCTTTCTGATACCGTTCGTGGTGGATCCCGCCATATCAACGATCGTGGCCGACTACGATCCCGTCCCGGTGACGTGCGTCGTGACGGACCATGTGTACGCGGAAGGCATGCGCAACTGTACGTGGAGCTCGTGTCGGGAAGGCTGCACGACTGCCGCCATCCGGTGCCATCAGCTGCTGGTGAACTACACCAAGATCGCGTTCCACGAATGGCACAAGCATCCGCGAGATCTCGACAGCATCGAGTGGGACGTAATGGATACGAAGTTTCTCGTCAACACCGAAGGGTGTGGGTATCCACCGCGGGTGAATTGTTCCGAATTCGCTAAACAGTACGGGTAGGTAGATGCTGCAGACGGGTCACAACATCCCACCACGTCGAGATAGCTAAAGATCGCCCTCTCTCTCTCTCTCTTTTTCTCTCTCTCTCTCTCGTTCTTCACAGTTACTCCCACGTTGGGGAACCGTTCCCATGCTACTACAGTCGTGCCTACCCGGAGATAGTGGTTGCTCGCTACTCCTGGGATGACAATCTGAAGCACCTGATACTGTCGCTGATCATACCGAACGTACTGTTCGCCGTGTCGATCGGTGTGCTGAGCTACTGGTATTGTCCTTGCTGTGATAAAGCCTGCCACAAGTCGCCTCGAGTCTACGCGGAGAAGTATCCTACGAAAGAGAAGTAAGTAGCGGCGGATGGCTGGTGCGCAAGCCATCGCAAGCAGCACTGCCGTGGTACGAGTTTCAAAGTCACCATCCACCCTACCTAACGCCCACAACACGCACATCATTCATTCTAGCCTCATTCAAGCACACCACACATGCCGCCTTGAGTTAGATCACCCCGTTAGGATCTAGACGATACAACCTGCCTTTGTCACCTGCCTACATGTTTTCACTAGCGCACGTCTCACACAACCAACTAAACAGCCAAACACCCAGACACACCCACAACCACACACATTTTGTGCGAATCGTCCTTACCAACCGTACACGGAATGGTCCGAAGATCGTCCTCGCCATACTTCTCACAAAGATCACCATCTAAAATAAGAATTCTCTACCTTTCGCCATAGCTCTCTCGATGTATGTGTGCGCAAACGCGTGTTGTGTGTTAATCAAATTAAGTATTTGTTTTATGATTTTTCCCGCTCACTCTATTTTTCTCTGTACATTCGATTGATTTCTACTATTTCCTGTACGATTTGTTGCTCTCTTTACTGTTAATGCCTTTCTACACGATCTTTCTTTTTTACTACTAATGTACTACTACTACTTTGCGATACGTACCTTTGTGAGTTTAAACACATTGCACACATTTGTTTTGAACCTTTGGCGAACATCAGTTATAAAAATTTGATGTTGCGGGACACATATCATGTCGTAGAAAATTTGTAAATTAAGTTTGTTTTTTTTTGTTTCAACAAAATCGAAATCATTTTGCACCTCTCACGCTGTAGAGCTCAGTGAGGTAGTTCCCGGCAAGGAGCAGTACAAAATGTGTCCATTACACTATCCTATCGAGACACACATATACCCCTAACACACATATGCAGACACATAGTCGATCTTTTGTCCGTTCTTCTTTTTTCATACAAGATTTTTTTTGGTTTTGTCTTTTTTGTCATTTTTCCCGAACCGTAAAATGAATTGCCATCGTTTTTTTTTTTGGTTTCTGTTAGTAGTACAACTCGCACATCTCACCTTCGTTGATGATGCTCATAAGTGCTTCTTCTTTTTCCCTGTATTTTATAGCAAACTTCTATGCCGTAGTGACGATGAGGAAGACGAACTAGACTACTGAATAATATAAAAATACACCCACACACAAACACACGCGCACACAGTCTCTCCTCCTTCTGTCTTAAAAACAGACAAAAAAAAACACACACACACACAAGTACAGATTAAAATTTTCACCAACCAGCAGCCAAATGTTTGCGTTTTGATAGTACACACTTTCACACAGTATGTTTCAATATCTTGCTGTACTGGTTGAAAAGATTCGTCCATTTTTTCCACAAACAGTTTATTTTTTTCTCATACATTTTGTTCACCCCATACAACTCAACGTGACGCACGGCATCACGCGGGTTGAGCATTAGATTTTTGTCAGTTTTTCTGTTCCTTTTGCCTGATGGTATACACATGCCAGCCCACTCTCGCGCCACACCGCTCTCGGCACCCGGGAGCAACACACGGGCCACACGCCCCCCCCCCCCCCCTCCCCCCACCCCCCNCCCCCACACCCCCGGCCCACCTCCATCAGTGGGATCCATCGGCACACGTGAGAGGGTATTGCATACGCATCGGCAAAAACGCAACAGGACCGCAGGATACTTTTGAGCGCTAGTAAATAAGATACAACTAGTCCAAGTTTACTTCGCATACCTCTCAAACTATTGCTTTCTGTCACAGCCACCTCTTTTACCATCCCATCATATGTGCATGTGAACAACCACCCGCAGAGTTTACTATTGTCAGTCCGCGCTTGCTGTACTTGCATACATTCTCGTATCTCGTTACTGATGATAAATAGCATTTTGCAGTAAATAGTATAAAATAAAGCTTTACGTCGCTTAGCGAGGGGGCTGCACTCATGAGGGCTTACGATGCAAACAGAAACCAACAAAAAAAAAATCAAGACACATTGCAATAACTTTTGTGGCCCCACCACAACCAACGCGCCACGCGTCTTTGCAGCGCAGCATCTTGCGTGTTCGTTTGGTGCAACGCAGCGCGGGCGCCTGCGAGTAGTCGTATCTTTTACCAAGCCCGTCGAGTAGCTGTTAATTACATGTGTAATAAAACTATAAACACGACATTCGGTAGTATTATGTAAATAGTGTACAAAAAACAGGGCCGTGTACAAAACAAAAGCGTAACAAAAATCATCAACAGCGCAGATCATCGTTATTCCACGAGCTGTGTGTTTGTGTGTGCATGTGTACATACATTTTATTGCAATCGAAACGCAGCTAGATGCAAGAAACCTGCTCTGCTACTTCTTCATGTCCAAAGAAAGTGTTGAAGATAGAACCAACCAAACAAAAAAAAACACAGCTTTGCGTTCTGTTGTGCGTAGCCTGTATAATTTAGTCTGTGATAACTATTATTGAGTCGTTCGCCAATAGAATCAAACAAACAAACAAAAAAAAACCAAAGGAAACGAAATACCATCCAGGGGCACCAAAGATACAAGACACCGCAAGCCTCAAATAGTGTGCGCTATCGCTTCAAACAGTTCGCTTGTTCAAACATGGGAGCAGCAGCCCATAAGCTTCCCTTTGCTTTTCACCTACTTTCACTGTTTGCAAATTTCGCTAAATTTATGCTGTCTATCTCTTTCAAACCAAACCAAAAACAGAAAAAACAGCTTCAATAATTTATACTTGTTTCAATAGTTTTGATTCTCATGTTCTTGACCCCATCATGCAGCGTAAGCGTTCCACTCTCTAATACATACATTTTGTTTTCCTTTCAAAACAACCCCCACCCGTACTGAAACAACTCTTTCCCTCTGCTATCACTAAACCCCTCTTCTGAACGTGGAACGACCGACTGGCCCGTATCCATATTATCAACCAACCAACTCGACCTAACCATGTACTTACACGTACCTTCTACACGAATAAACTACTACTACTACTACTACTCTCCTTTCACCAACAACAAACACACGAAAATGTACCCCGCAAAAAGGAAAGAGTCGTGGAAGATTGAGTATCCGCAAGAGTTCATCAACAAAATGTGAGCGTG
The DNA here is from genome assembly GCA_008817895.1 of Anopheles fontenillei. NCBI lineage: Eukaryota > Metazoa > Arthropoda > Insecta > Diptera > Culicidae > Anopheles > Anopheles fontenillei. The sequence goes on from VTWG01000463.1 coordinate 20,564, forward strand.
CGTCACCCATTACCGTGTGTCATGAAGGGAGCAATGGCGACGAACCCTATCGTTTAGGTTTTCCGGTCTCCCGGGCCAAAAGGACAGCACAACTAACACACACGGTCCACACATCAGGCATCATCCCACTTCGGCCATCACCGCATGCATCACCGGCTTCAAATGCTACCGTGTAAGCGCTATAAATGGTAGGCGCGATCTAGGTAACACACCACCAGCGGGGATCAAACAAATCGCGTTTTACAGCACACCGTATAGGAATGAAAGTGTTAAGTTTAAAAATTTCCTCTTTCCAATTGGCGAACAAAACCGAAACCCACACACCTCATGCGTGTGTACACGTTTACACTATGAACTGTTGAATCATACTTTCTAGCTAGATAGGCACAGTGCGACACTGGTCGGGCAGATGGGAAGATTATTCAGATTAGCCGCGTACACTATTTTTAACGGCGAATGTTTCTATTTTCTGTTACATACTACTACTACCAGCATCTACACTTCCCCCCTCTCTCAAGGCAGTTTTTATCCTTCCCACACGTTATTGTTGTTGCGATGCGAAAGCGATGTTCCAAACACGAACCCCTCTTTAAACGCCTCCTCTAGGCTCGCCCGAAAAAAAACCGCAGAGGATACGCACGCCGCCGCGCCATGGTGGCGCGTAAGACGAAGCTAATTTCGATGTATGTATTTTTCTTTTTTCTTTTTTAAACAAACACGGCTTCAGAATCAGAGCTCGCGAGGAAAATACAAAGAAATACAAAAGATAACGATAACGAGATTAAATCAACACTATCGACAAAAAAAAACATGTGAAAAATCTTGAAGAAAGGGGCTAAACCAGCTTAATCATTACAGAAGTATGTCAAGACAACTCTTACGCGAAAAAAAAAATGTCGATGCCGTGAGTTTGAAATGCTTTATCGATCAATCTTTGATATGAAACCTAGCACATCTAAAAACTTTGTACATTTTTGAATAAACCTAATATATTTATGAAATATAGAGCAATGCTTGAAAGACAGAATGAAAACGATCTACCTAAGGAGAGCTTATTTGCAAGATGATGACATTAATTTAAATGCGGCAACCAAATCCTGTTACTACCCAACGACATATTAAATTACCAGCAGTCCAGTGAATGACACTCTAAAAGGCTTGTATAAGACTAATGTGACCGAAAAAAAGATTCAGAGAAAAGAGAAGAAATCTGTTGCTTGCGCTTACCTTCAATTCCTCCTGCCGGCGATAGGCGTGTAGCATCATCTGCCTTTTCGCATCTTCCGTAATGACAGGTTCACGGCCCGGTGCACCTTCGTTCAACTTGGCCAGCTTTACAATGATCTTAGTTTTCTCGTTGGCGCCAACAATTTCTCCCAACCGTTTGTCAAGGTGCATCAGTTTCCCTGCGAACCACAGCTGAACTTTCGATGGTTCAATCACTTCCAGGGAAGCCTACAATGAACGGAAAGATAATTTCATATCGATGCCAATTTAAGGTTCATCGAAACTGTACTCCAAACAAACCTGAGTGCCGCTTAAATCTTCCGTATTGCTAAACTCCATCCGAATGGGATCGTGCGGTGGCAGCTGCATTGGATACACAATAGTAACGGCTCCCCGCAGCAAGTCAAGCGCGTCCTGCACAATACGCTGCGTTAGCGGCTTGTTCTCGTTGGTCAGTTTCTTCGATATCATAGCTTTTGCATCTTCGATCGCTTTCGCTAGTACGTCTCCCATCTTTGGCTGCGGTTGTCGGCCATTACGGCGCCCGACGGGATCACGGTTGAAGCGCCACCCACCCGACGGTATACACTTGTCGGCCCATTCGTCGACCAGATGTAACTCCTCGATCTGCTCATCGGTCAGGCCGAGCATATCGGGTGGTAACATCGTGCCATGCTTCGCAAGCTCTTCAATTTCTACAATACAAAAGCGATGAGTGAGAAATGTGGCGAAATGCAGTGCATTTTTTTTAACATCCACACTTACCAGAGCAAACCCGGCTAACTTTCAGGCGACCATTGTAGATCGTTACTAGTTCGTAGGCAAGTTGCTCAATTCCAACACCGGTGGCTGTTTCGTACAAAAATTGGCTTTCATCACCACGTTTTACATGAAGAAGTACCATTTTTACACTCGTTTGCACACGTTCTACAAGACACTTGCGTTCGTCAAGCTGGCAAAAGTCGGAATGATGTTTGCAGGATACCTCGACTGCCAACTGTGGTACCCATAGCAACCATATAAATAAAATTATATGACTAAGCAACCGTTGCTAAGGAGTACAGCTAACGGCTCCAGATCGATGTGTTTATGCGTCGACCACCAGCACAATTGCATCTGTGAAGCATACTGCACGCGGACAAATCGTCTCTTATCACTTTAAGAACGATGCGTATGTTTCACTATGCAAACTAAACATCCAATACCGTTTCTTTCATGAGGAACAGGAGCGCTATGTTACATTCAGTAGCCCCAAACGCTAGCATCCCTTTCATTTATTTACAAAACTGATAAATATGATTGTATATCGATAATTTACATACATTCATCTAAGGGGCACATCAACTAGTGGTATAAGTTAGTAGGAAAGTTACGGGTCGACCGTGTCTTTTTTTTTCTCGTGTGCAGGTATACTTCTAGAACAACTGTACAATTTCGTTCGATGTATTGCGGAGGGCAGCACACTGCTACTTGGTAAATATCATTGTGATCTTCAAGATCAGTACAAACACGGGGACACACACACACGAGTACTCTCCGTTAGCTATTGAGTACATCGGAAGTTGTTTGTTTTCTATCATACACAAAAATAGCCACACTTTAAAACAGTAAACAATTGATTGACGCTGCCATCTTTAACAAGTACGATTCCTCCAAGCCTTACATCGTAAACGAACCACCGGAAATCACTGAATCGGGATCGGGAGTTAAAGTCAAGTTTCATCACAAGGTTGTTGCACCGGTACGGGGTTTTAGTCTTTTGCGGAGATAAAACGCGACGGACACTGCACGTCCGGTCAGCGCATTCGCTGCCGGAACTCTTCCAATTCGTGGATGCTTGTCGAGAGCCTGCAATGAAAGATGACATCAATGAAGCGCGCCTCTAGCACACAGCACTACCGCTGCTTACCTTCCGAAGGCGTTGAACAGGGCCACAATTTCACCGCGCTTTAACCTCAACGACGGTGGCTGCTGCTTCACCCTTGTGCCCAACCCAGTATCGATTTTGTCGTCAAACTTCCCGGAGAATAGAATTTTCAGCGCCGTTCCCATTCCCTGCACCTGCAGCTTTCCCCACAGCCGGCACTTATCGCACCCGACGCAGTCCATTATCTTTGAGATGTTCATAAACTTTTCCCGAAACTCGTGCTTCAGCTTGATCGCCGACGTGCCGCCGCTGAACATAGCCGTCTCATTGAAATGTGCCGGAAAGCCTTCGATCACGGTGAGCAGGTCTTTGACGGCCGTTTTCACCTCCCGGTCGTCCTTCTCGAGACCGGTGAAATATTCCTCGTTTCGTAAGTACGGAGCCGCCTTCGCTAGGGCGCGCAGTTCCACCAGGTAGGCAAAGTACAGATTCCTCAGCCAGTGGGACCCTTCGTTGTCGGTCATGTGAGGGCTGAAGCGACGCTCGAACTCCTCCATATTCGGGCCCCAAACGCCGGTCGGTGCGACAAACCCAAACGAACCCTTCTCCGACAGCAGATAGTTGGCACACAGATGAATGTTGATGCTCGAGTGCAGACCGGAGATCATGCGGTAAAACACCCGATGCTCCAGGCATACCTCATTGCGTGCCATGTCCTGGTAGGGAATCATGGCCGAGTAAGCATTTTTCTTCTTCACGGAATGTGCTCTACAAAAAGGGGTTGCAAAGTGAGAGGCATTCGATAAAAAGTTTGTTCGACCATGAAACGAGCAGCAATGCGGCCACACTTACTGGAAACAGTTTTCCAAATAGATGCTGCTCCAGATGCGCCGCGCCGATTCGCCCCGGTAGCCGGTGTAGCGTTCCGGGTTCAGCAGCAGATCGACGTACTGTGCGCCGGGCTCGTGATCGTCCAGAATGCAGAAATTATCTTGCGCTTCGTCATAGTCGGCCCATCGCTGGAACTCTTTGTGTGCCTTGTCGCTGATGCTGGTGTTAAGGTAGCCCAGCTCCACGTCCAAGTCTTCGTTGCAGTTCGTTAACGTTTGCACCTCTTTTATGTACTAAAATAAAATGGAAAAGAAACCAATTACATACGAAAATGATACTGCTATCACATCTGCCCTTGCTATCGTAACAGGTCCGGTCAATTCAATCAGCATAATTAAACGAGCAAGTCCAAAACAAAAACGATGACGTGTGCACCAGGCACTCTTTTTTGTGCCGCCAGCTTCTGCTAGTGCAAACCCAGGGGAAACCCCCCCGCCAGCACCATGTGCCAGCGGTAGCATACACGAGGAGCAACGTAAGTTCGTCCCCGTGGTGGGCATGTTTTGATTGCACAGCGTGTTATTATTACCTCACGCTCACTCACCTTATGATAAGACGACGCGTCGCCCTTCAGCCCCGGTGGGATATCTTTCTCCTCGCAGTGTTCCACATGGCAGAACCGCATCGCACACTTGCTGTCGTCGACCCAGAACGGGCACTCTTTGTTCAGGTGCACCTTGTAGTAGCGAAAGAAATCCTTCACCAGCAAGCTCTGCAGACGGGGATAGATTTTTACATTGTTGTAGTAATCCACCGTGTCGATATTACAGCTACAGTCATCGATCGTTCCTTGAAGCTGGAATGAGTTTAGTAGAGTAGACACTTGAGCTTCATGACATTATGATCTCTCCCTTTCCGCCGATCCGCTGCATATTTGCAACTAATTGAACATCATTAGGCGGAAGTGTAACTGGTTTCCCTGTTGCTTACCTGGCAGAAGCAAAACCGTTCATCGCTAACCTCCGCACTGCTATCCGTATAGAAATATCCGCTCGAATGGTTTGCCAAGCCCAGCAACACCCCGAAACAAATCACAATCCACTGGAAGTAGTGTAACCGTGTCATCCGGCCAACGGAAAGCCTTCGCCAAGGTGCCATTGACACTGAAAATGGGGCTACTTGTTACGTTTGGATGTTTTGTTTGTTTGTTTTGCCCTTCGCCCCCTTTTTTGTGTGCCCCGCGTGGTGGGACCAATTCCGGCGCAGAGCCGCGGACTGCTGTTTACCAAATGAATGAACAGTACGAATTACTTCACACAAACCACCGGAACGCTGCTGTTGATTGTTTTGTCTTTTGGCAGTAGTAAATAAAACCCGGAAAAGGGGCGGATTACGCTACAACTGCTCACGATTCACGGTACGTGCGATTGTTTTGCCGATATCGTACCACCTTTAGCACTGTTTCCAACAAACCACGACTGTGATGTGAGGTGAAGAAAGCAGAGTAAGCTTTTGTTTTCACGGATGTTGTAACATTCGGTACGATTGCACGACCGAGCACGACACATTCCGCACCTTGGAATTGGCCCAACTACGTGCAAATGCTCACGGCGTTCCACTTTTTCGGCTGGGAAAGTTAACCCCTTTCGATCCACCCACAAATCAACACGTCAACACAACGTTCAATTGTCAAGTGGTGCGTGCCACCCCTTTCGCCAACTACCCCTATCGTTTCACGCGCGCGCACACGCACACACACGGAAAACAGCTGATAAACAAATCACTGTCATGCATTACACAGTGTGTGCTGGTGGTCATGCGATGACATTTAAAAACGCAAATTTGAGTAGATTGGGCTTTTGGTGAATAAAAGAAGCATTAAAAATCCAAAATTCTCAATGTTGTCAATAAAATACTTACTGCTACTAAGCAAGCTAAAAGAATAATGGAGAAAATAATCTTGAAGAACTGAACCAGATGTTATATTCAAGAAAACCAAACCATTTTCAAAATTGACGTTAAGTTAATTTCTTGTTCATATGTTTTTAGTTAAAATTTCCTGATTTATCTAAATCATTGCAAGCACAAGTAAAGATAAAAATAATTTGCAGATTATCAACAAAATGATCATACTAAAATTTACGAATACAGCTCAGATGCAGCCGCCGAAATGAATTCCGGAAGGATTCGAGCAGTGTTCGAGCAGTTTTCTTCCCGTTTCATGAACCGCTTGAAATATTTCACTTGAATTTAATTTGAATGTTTTCAAACGTCGTTAATTTTGAACCAACACCTGCCAGCGTGGTACTTTGCTCATTTTAGTCAATCTTATTTGCAGTTTCTAAATGGCACCACAAAAAATGCATACCTTCGCCGTATCTATTTAGACCAAATGTGTCCATAATTCCAACCTGTTTTATATGGCGTAAAATGTATGCAAAAACATGGTTTTCAACCCATTTCAGACAACGGATCACATCCTTTTTCCGATTACATCATTACAAGCTGCGATTATTCACACCGCACAAGTGGCGCACGCCTTTCCCAAATCTCACGGAATGCAGGTCAGCGCGCGCTGATTCATTCAACCGGATCATCGGTCCCCAGACGGAACCGTTCCATGAATGAAGGGAAACACGTTCGCCTCCAACGAACGGTAACCTGCAGCTATGCTCCGGGAGCGTAAGGTGAGATTTTCACATCCCCTCACATCAACACCCTCGGCTCGGCTGTACGAGCAACTGATGTGAGCAAACCAACTGATGTAGTACGATCATCAACGCGCGTTGCCTTTTCGCTCCCCTTACGGCTGGCAACCGGAAAGCGCCCAGACGCGAGCTCGCCATGCCCGGACCAGTGCGGTCAGTTTCAGCACAGCACTCCGATCGTGTAGACGTGTAGCACCGTTGCTGCTGCGCCGTGCCGCATAAAGTGCACACACCACAATCTGACAAAGACAAATTCGCGAAGCAACGGGCACTCGACACAAGGTAATGATAAAGATCGGTCGGAGAAAGTCGGGATGAAAGGTGTGATGTGAAATGCGAACCAACAAAAAAAAAGTGCTGCCTTGATCGTTGAGGTTTGCAACAGTGTCGATCATATGATTTCGCGACGTGCAAGAGAAGGAGAGAAAGCGTGCGTATGCGTGTGTGCGTGCGTGTGTACGATGACGATGTCATGGCATTGATGCTCCGTACCTGGAGGATGTAAGATTACGAACTACGCCACTGCGTTCCCGGGCGCAGAACGTCTCGCACAGAAATGAACACACGCACAGGAAAATCAGGACAGTCTATAGCGCGCGATCGCGCATTAGGGCATAGACACCGTAACGCTAAGTGAAGTCCCGAGAAACTAGGTTAAATAGCGCAGTGATAAAAACGGCTCCGCTTCCCCCGACTCTCCCCCACACCGTACACGGCGCACGTTCCGGGACGGCTCCGATACCGCTATGGCCGGTTCCCGCTAGATCGAGTCGATCGACGCCGGGGCGCTTAACAGATGTGGGGAGGAGGGTGTGAAACAAGACTTGTTTGGGTTGCGGTTTGCACACGTGCTGCGTGCATTACGCTGCTGGCGGGGAGCTTTTGGGGAGCTTCTCCGCTGTGCATCGAATCCGTGTGAAAGTATCGGATACCGCACCAAACAAAGCAACAGTGAGTGGAACACGCAGTCGACACAGCACATCGATCGATCACTCCCCCATTTCACTGATCAGCCGACGATTCTACCCCTGCGAACGGTAAACCGAATGGTGGTTTTGATGGAGCTCTTTCGACGGCTCACGGGCGGTGGGGGTTTGTGCAAATAAAGTGCTCACGACTTTAAATCCCGTACGGCGCGGCGCGGCGAGTGTGCGGTTGGTTTCGCTTACCACCAACGGTAGTGCAAAGCGGCCAATGCAAATTACACCGAAGAGCGGGTGAAGTAATTCTAACGGTTCCGAAGTGAAAACCCACATCGCGCGATGGACTACTTCGCGTTACTAGTGCTAGTAGCGTACCGGTTGTACCTCGCACGATCCCTCGAGTAGGTGTCGTGGCACTACTGGACGGGGTAAATGGAATCATTATTCTAAATGTTTTTTACGGGCAATTGTAAAAGTTGGGATTTTTGAATGCAAAAAAGCCTTTCGGCATCATCATGTATCCTGTACCTAAGTATTTTTGTCTATTTTGATTGGAAAAATACCTGGACGTACTTTCCACCATGGATCTTCAGAACGGAAAATCCATTTATTTTGCCGTCCATGCCTTACCCTCCTGCAAACCTACGCCTACCATCCCCTACCGGGAAACTTACTGCACACGTTTGCAACCCTACTTTATTACATCTTATAAAATGGAAAGTGTTGTTCCTTTTACACTCATGCCACACCTTCCTGGCAAAATAACAAAAAGACATTGTGAACAGTTTCGGGCCATCACTTGGTTGCACAGTTATTTCATCCGGGATAGGCATGCATTACTGACCAGCAATAAACTGTCGCCTAAGACAAACAGACCGAAGCCGAACGAAGCAGCGCAAAATAACGAGACGACAGCAAAAGGGCGATGAGACATGATGGAAATGATCTATCGCTCGAATCGATGCGCCAGCTCGTTCGGTACCGCGCGGTCTTCTCGAAAGCTCCCGCGTACGCGGTGTGAAGCTCTCCTGGTTATTCGACCGGCCCCAATGGAAAGGAGAAACCGGCAGAACGGAATATCCAGCAAACCGAAAAGCAAACCGTACTATACACCTTCCCACCTCCCTCCGGTCCCCAAAACCCAAACGAGAAAGAAATGGAACGCGCAGGAGGGGGGGGGGAGCTGCCCACTCGCGTCCCCGAGCGAGGATCGAGAAAGGAATGCACGCGCGAACGACGCGAGACCCACGGGTGAAAGAGAGTCGAAGATCGATGGGAAGCAGCAAGCAACAAACACTTACAAGCACACACAGACACACAGTAAGCGGTGCGAAGAGGAAACGGACAGCCTAGCCCAAGATCATGCGTACCACGCGCTAGAGTGTGAGAGAAAGAGAGAGAGAGAGAGAGATGGAAAAGAAAACGGACAAAAGAAACTATGTTGAGCCAGCAGCATGAAAGTTGTTAGAGGGTACAGTTTTCAAGCACAATATTAAGTAACTTTACTATCGCCTCGACTGGTGCCGCATGCGGATCGCGGTTTTTTTTCTTCTCAGTTCTCAATAGCGGCCAGGCGCATCTTTGGCTGACCCAAAAAAACAAAAACACACAGCATAGTCTCACCGCATAGTTGGCAGTTGATGGTATGGTTTTGCACGGAATTTCCATTTCGATCAAGGTACGACACGAAAAGTTTTGACAGTGCACAGTGTTTGAAAAGTGATAGTTTGTTGTGATCGTTTCCGGTGCCAAAAGGGAAGGGTGGCAAACGCTTTTGTGTGGAGGCTGGTCTACCGGTCTGCCGGGCAAAGCCAAAGCAAGGTGTGCAAATTGTGAAGATCAATGCAAAAGTGCAAAGTGATCGGTGTATATGTGTGTCGAACGCTAGAGGATTTTCTCCCTGGCGAGAAAAGCGAATGCTGACGTGGTTAAACTAACCGGTGGAAAAATACAATTTCCGAAATGCCATCATTGTTGCACGGCAATGATCAGCATTCCTTCCAATGCGTCATCGAAAAGACAAGATCGCATGGGTGTTCCGCTGGCCGGATCGCTGCACGGAGCGCTGGCTCAGTGTCAGCGGCCCAGAACCAGTTTGTTGGTGGATGCGTCTGCAAGCGATAACTGTGAAAAAGAACAACAACGTTGAGTTGAAGTGTGTTAAGTTACAGTTAGACTGTTAGAGAGAGAGAGTGTGTGTGTGTTTGTGTGTGCAGGATAATATCCCCCACCGGTTGTACTTGGGCTAGGGCCTCAAGCGGTGTCGATCGCTAATTAATGCTGCCGATCGTTAACGAGCTGTCAAGAGCAGAACGAGAATTACTGCAGATTATACTAAGTCATTACGGCTGGGAGGTGAAACAGAGCTTAAGCACATACACAGAACGGTTACGGACAACAGCTGACAGATGGCTGAAGATTTTGTGTACTCAAGACTCAAGACTCCCGCAAGAATTGCCCAACCGGACGTATTTCACAACCTTGTACGAATGGTTTGCTTTCTTCTTCTGGTTAATCATAGAGTAAGAGTGTAACTAGTCTTCAATGAGACATCAACAGTTATCGCATGGGACAGCCAAATCTACCGAGATCTTGCCACTGGAACCTCAGAACCGACAACCCAAACAGCGTCTAATTAATCGGCCTGATCTGATAGTGTGGTTTCACCAAACCCACCCGAAACGATCGTCAGCCCAAGATCAGTTGGACACGCGCGTGTGCGCGTGATTTCTCCTCGACCCCGTTGTTGGTGACCGGGTGCGACTCACGTTCGCTCCGACCATTCGTACCATTTGGCGTACCGATCCAAATTTTCATTATCCCCGCAAGTAGCGAATTCCTGCCCCACCCGCGGCCCGACGCTCTCATTTTCACCACCGTCGATGACGAAGACGACAACGACGACGACGACGACGAATCGCCCCGCGCGGATGCTTTCACCCCGAGGGCAGAGCTTTTTGGCCGTCTCTAGCAGCGGACCGCGCTGTTCGCCGGCCAACAGGAAGTGCATTACCGATTGAAAGAGAAATGAACGTGGTGTGGAGCCGAAAGACGAGCAAGGGAGCGGGAACGGCAAAACAACGCAATAGAGAGAAAATTTTCGTCTTAGACAAAGCGAAGCGAAAAACGGCTCCATCCAGCACGATGGAAAGGAAAGTCACTTGGAGCCATACCAATCTGTGTGTGTGTGTGTGTGTGTGTGTGTGTGAGTGTGTGTTATACGCAGCCCCAATGCAGAACAGATTCCCGCCGGCTTCGCAGTGCGCTGCATCGCTATGGAACTAACCCTTGGTGACATATTTTCTCTTTTCTTCCCATTTGTGCCATTTCGGGGCTGTGCGGCCCAACGGGGGGAATGCGCGCCCCGGAAATGGGTCAGCGGTATTGTATCACCGATGGCTGCGCAAAGCCGCTCGCGACCAAACCCCTTTGCCTCCGTGCCGAGAGGTCTCCCGGTCCGTAACCTTCACCCTGCCCTGCGCCTAAGCCCCGTTTCCGCCGTTCAGTATCTCTTCTCGCCGACCGTGACCATGGCAGCGGGTGCTTTGCGTGCACCTTGCAACGTGGGCAACGGGCGTACTCCCTTCCATTCCATCACGCACCGAAAACCAGTCCAAGCAGCCCGCTGACAATACAGCCGACTCACGGCCGGTGCGAGCAGGAAAGAGGAAAGCGTGAAGGGAAAGAACGATTTCTTAAATCTGTGTCAGCGGGAAGAAACACAAACCAGTCGAACGGTGAGCCCGGTGTGTGTAGGTCGCTGCGCCCGGGGACGTTGTGCTAGAATGGCCGATAAATCGTTGTCGTCGGCGGCGGCGGCGTGAGCCGGCGCTTTCACTAGCAAACATTCTTCGGTCGATGGTGAAATTTGTTGACCCGCTTGCCAGCATGATCGGCGAACGCGGTGGCCTTCAACAAAAAACGAAAACAGCATCCCACAGCGCCTTGTCGCATATGTTTCACTCACCGCCGAAGCGTTACTTATCCCGCACAAGGGGCAACGCACGTGTAGGCAAAGTAGGCTGCCGCGTAAGCTGCTGTAAGCGTTCAAGAATGTATGCACGCTTCGTATCGCGCTGGGTTTCCGGATTTGCGTTATTCTGATTTTAGAAAGCGTGTACCACGTGCTCAGAAAGTTGGGTTACGATCTGAGCTGAAAGTTTTTGTCGCGTTTGGCACAAATTGCGCTGTTCTTAGTTTAGAAAGCGCGCGCCACACTTACCTCACAGCAAAAACCGCCCCACGCGCGGGGCGCAATGGTTAAGCAGAACTTCTATTGGAATTTCTTCATCCCAACTTTCACAACGTCTGATGTAATCTGATCATAATAGCTCTATCGTAAAAAGCTCTCCCTGCAGTCGTCGTAGACTCCCAATCTCCCAACCGGGATGACACTGGGCAATGGTGGTTTAAATGCGGCTGTGCCCGTCGGTCGCTTGCGTTTCAAAGCCGATCAGATCTGCAAGCTGGATATGGCACCGGTGCGAGGGTGCGGCATTCGACCAGTGGTCGCGCAGCAGCAGTTTTCGGATTCACAGTTTCGGAGGAAAAAAAACACAGTTAGTTTCGCTCCTTTTGCGCGCGCGCGGTGTAAATTGGAACACATTTTCACTCGACCTAAACTCGAATTTTGTGTATGCACGGGTATGCGCGCGTATTAAATGCTGACCATTCCGACACGGTGCGGTACCGTGTGCGCAGCACCGTCTTGATCAATAATCCACGGCCGAAGGGTGACGGCGCCCAAGAAGACGAAGAAGGAGAAGAGGAGGAAAAGTGTAGAAAAACTTTCTGTGATAGCTCACTTCCGGCGGCGCAAGTTTTGAGGCCAGCGATTGTTTGTTGTTTGAATACTTTTCTTTTTAATGTTCGATGGTTGTAGTTGTTTGTTTGTTTTTTTTTTTTGGTAAAGTTTAGAGCATCTCAGGTGGCAAAAGGGCTGATGATTTGATAATTGAATCATTTTGGTTAACCAGACCAAATGTAGGTTAGAGAAAAAGTGGGAAAAGTTGTGCATTTACTTTTTGGAAGGTTTTGAAGATGGGTTCAAGTAAACTATTTGAAGCAATTAAAATAAATTTAAATTTGCTTCAAATTCATATTCTAAGATCAGTGATTTTATATTACGTAGATTGTGAAATTGTGTTATTTGTTTTTTTTTCAGTGCCACATAGTGAAAGACTAACCATTCGCAGGTATATTCGGTGTGTGCTAGAAACGTTTACACACGCACAAACGTGTTTATGTGACTACTAAACAGTGCAAGAGAAACAAGATGATCCTCAAAGCTGCAGCCTTACTACTGCTGCTCTTCGCGAGCGGGGCCAAATCGCAAGATGACTCACTTGCTGGAAGTTTCCTGTCAGGTAGGAGTGCTTCTGTTATCTCCCCCCGGCACAATGCCTTCATGACTCATACACGTTTAACTGTTTCGCTTCAACAGGTCTGCTGGATTCGATCACAAGCACAGAGGACGCGAAAGGATGTCCGGGCGTGTGCGTTCACACGCTGGCCACACTGATCTGCTACGAGGTGCTGGATGACATACCGTGCCCCTCGCCCAGCATGAAGTGTTGCGTGGAAAGTAGTGCGGCTGCCGCAAACATTACTACCACGCCGCGGCCAAGAACCACCACGACAACGGCGCGTCCCACAACGACGACACCGAAACCGACGACCGAGGCCAAGATCAAGGAGAAGGACAATAAAAACAATTGTAAGTGACTGAATTTCGCTGACATCGTCCAACGTTCCCCAAGCTATTAACACCTTCTTTCCATCCTCTCATCTTCGCTAGCGTCCTGTCCGGGTGTGTGCGTGGCGGATCGTATCGCGGAGTACTGTGAAGCGTACCTCACGACGGCCGGTCTCTGCAAGAGTGGTTCCAAGTGTTGCGTATCGCGCGACATCTATCCGGACAACCCGCCGGACGAGCTGTACATACCGACGGCACACTTCGATGCGAAGCAGAACAGAACGACCACGCCGAAACCGTACGCCAAGACGACCGAGCGGCCCCACACCACCGAGGAACCGATCAAGTCGAAAACGAACCCAACCCAGAAGCCTACGCCGAAACCGACCAAGCCAGCCCCGTCCAAGCTGAAGACGACGCCCGCGACCACAGTCAACAATGGCCAGGGGCCGGTGTTTAAGGAATGCGAGGGCGAGTGTGTCAATGGGCTGTTTGCGTTGTTCTGTGACGATCTGGACAGTGAGGCGTTCTGTCCGAACGAGGGCTCGTGCTGCATTACCGGCGTGGCGGAAGACAACAAGCAGCAGATCGTGACGACAACGAGGCGACCAGCAACGCCGGTAAGCTCACCAACTGCCCGACACGCTGACCGATGCTCTAACCTAAAACGCCCTTTTCCTTTCAGCCACCACTGCCCCGCTGTCCCGGCTTCTGTCTGCTGAACATTATGGCCGCCTTCTGCGAGCGCCCGTCCGTGCTCATCCCCAACACGGCCAACTGCAAGCGCGGCTCAGTATGCTGCGACAATACGCGCGCTCCTCCGCCGAGACCGCCGCAGCAGAAGCGTCCACCGCCAACCACCACCACGACCACACCCGCCCCGACCACGGCCGTGCCGGATCCGCGCGAAGAGTGTCCCGGCTCGTGCATCGTCAGTCTGCTCAGCTTCACCTGCTTCCGCAACGCCGAGATGACCGATCTGTTCAAGTGCAAAAAGTCCGGCACGCAGTGCTGTGCGCCCAAGTCCAAGATACAGGAGGTGCAGCAGGCCGCCGCAAGCAAGACAAAGTACAACGACACGAACGGCGGCTATCCGCCGCAGGCCCTGCCGCCTTCACCGCCAATGATGCAGCCGCAGCAGCAGCCCCCGATGCCGTACCCGATGCCACCGTCGGCAGCAATGCCACCGTCCCAGGTGCAGTCCCCGCTGGCCGGACCGCACCAGCAGGTGTACGGACCGCCGGCGCCCAATCCCTACCCGGGCCCGATCAGCAACAACATATACGAGGTGCCACCGACCCAGCAGCCGCAGTACGCCCAGTCCCCGGTGTACGAGCCGCCGACGACTACGGCCCGACCGCAGGTCTACTCCAAG
>VTWG01000464.1:0-83143 GCA_008817895.1 Anopheles fontenillei
GAAGAAAGACTATTTTTTTAACTGTGCAGCGAAAACCCTATACGCGAGAGCCAGTTGCAAGACAGTCTGCAAAGCTACCGAAAATAAACGGATTGTTACCAGGCGTAACAACAATGGTAACTTGATTTTTGTCTTGGTTTAATAAAAATTAAAAATTTGATGAAAATTGTCAAACTAATATGATATTTACATTATCCTTTGCAACATCACCGCGGGGCGCATTATAGGCGCGGGCCGTACTTTGGAGACCCCTGGTCTAGAGAACTTTCCAGGGTGCCACAAAGTCATATAATGGGAGAACATATAAGGTGTCCGACTTTAGGTGGCTGCCACTGTACAGTGAAATTTCTCTGATGTGAATCTTCAAGCGAGCATAAGCTACGAGAGGTATTCATGTTGAGGAAAACTAATTAAGGTGTTGCTATGAAGTATCCCAAAAACCACATGAAAAACATGGCATCCTTTGACCAATATTTTTTTTAACTGTCATCCAAACATTCATCTCAAAGAATTTGGGCTACCCAATCGACTATGCAGCTTGAAGAACATTTACCTTAGCGAGACATCCATCTTGAAGAGACACAAAATGTATGGAATATAACGGGACCGTCAAAATGTTAATCTTAAAAAAACAATTCATCTTGATCTTAGAGAGATTTTACTGTAAATGTATACGAATTGTATATAATTCTTTGCTTTCCTCAATAATATATCGTTTATAGTTTCTTGTTACATCATCAACGGAAGATCAGTTTAAGATCGTTTCATTTAGTTTCATTTTTTATGATGCATACACTTGACTTGTTTCACCTTGTTGAAAGCTTCAATTGCACTTAAAAGCGATTTGATGCGTCTCGCAACGTGTGCAGATGTGATGACTTTGCAATAAATTAATAGCGCCCGCGTGTTTTATTTCATGTTGTGGCCAATTTATAATCCCACAGGAAGACCTTGCAATATCAACCGTTTGTAAAGAGTTTGTGAATAATTATATCGTCATTTTTATAACTCTTTTTGGATTTCAATGTGTGAATTAGAGTTGCAAAAGATGATAGATGTAGTGTTGCAGTAAATGGTTAGATTGGAGGCTTGTAACCACACACACAACTTCAAGCGATAGTGCATTGGAACTTTGATTAGCATTTTAGAAAATTGATACTAACAAATCAGCAACAAATGTTTCACCACAGTCACGAAATGCTTCTACTAAACATGTTCGCAATTCTGCGAATCTATTCCTTCAAACAGATTAGTTTGGTTCGCACCCTATTAAAATGGGCTACCCAGAACAGACATCAATTCACGCCAAACTTGAAATCCAACAAGTGTAATCCATTTGCTCTATTTTCGTTAACCGACCAACAATCCATAAACCACCTGCCCACGTGCCCGGAAGGAAGTGAATCAGCCGTTGACGTTCCTCGAAAATCGGATGATGATGATGTTCATCCGTTCCCATTCCCCTGCATTTTTATCGGCTCGTCGAGATGAGCCGCATGTTCAAACGGCAGCCCGTGCCAAGTTTCCTCAGTTGTATTTGTTGCTGGTAATGAAAGATCAATTCTGCGAATCATTCAAATTCATTCATTTGCATGCGTGACCCACGAGACGTCTCTGGTCCGTTCTGTCGTTGCTAACGATTACGTCGTCCGTGTTTTACTGCACGGCTCCCATTGCGTCATGAACACAGCTGACATCATGTTCTGCTCGCGGGTTGGCTTGAGGTTCACTGCAAAGCACGCGCGACGACCAAGACCAAGACCACACCACGACCACGACGAGCAGCGTGTCGGGCGGCTTGCTCTCGCGATCCCGGTGCGGAATTGGTCAGGGTCAGTGGTTTGGCGTTAAGTCATCGGTTAAAAATTTTATCCCTCGTGAGCGAGCCGAGTGTGAACAATTTCGGAACGGAATCATAAATCTCGCCGCCGCTTGCGTGCTGCTGCTCTATTGACCTACCGTTGGGCGTGAAATGAAAGCGGATGTTGACGGGGGATGAAAAATTGAAATGCAACACACTGTCGTAAAGGAAAAACCAAACCCGTACGTCCGAACGCCCTTTTGACTCGAACCCGTTAACACGCGTACGACGACGACACAAATGAATAATAAATTACTCACAGACGCCACTTTCTTCGTCTGCGGTGCGCGATGAAGATGGATTTTCCCCGCTCCTTGTGCCATGTTGTTTTGTTCCTTGGTTTCACGAAGCAATTTTCCGATTGTACTGACCGTGATGAGTTTTCCTTTTTTTATCGCTTCCTCTCATCCAATTCTTTGCTTTTAGCAAAGAACGGTTTCGTCGTCGTTTTGTCGTCGCACCAAAACACCAGAGCAACATATGTTTTTTCACGCGCCAGTTTATTTACCCACCGGTGTGGAACATTTCGGGATGTGTTGTTTCAACCTCGATTCCTTCCGTGAAATGTGTATGAGGGACGGTACACACGCAATGCCTCATCGATCATAATTACGGACCGGCACGGCAGTACGGTTCTTCGCGTGTGCGCCTCGTATCCGCTTTGGTCGCCGGTAAAACGAGCGCGCTAATCGAATTAATTTGACAACATCCACTAAACCAATTTTTGGTGTCAGTGGATCTAGATGGGATATCGTTGGGTGGTGTGTATTTTTTGAAGCGATTAGATGTAAGCAATTTGTCGCGATTAAGGGAAGCAGTACAAAGTGGAGGAGACACACCATACCACCTTAACATTGTTAAAAATTAGTTGAAGATCGTTCGCCATTGTCACACTGTCCGGGTTTAGAAAGCTTAAAAAATGGTTTAAAAAGGCAAAAATATGAATATCTACGAAAATAATATGAAATACAACAATGAGCTCAAAAGTCATCCCGATTTCAAGTCTCAAGAAATCATCGGAAAACCCATTCAATGGAAATCTCAGTTATGAAAAAATCAACATAACATAAAACCTGACATATATAAAAACTGAACTGACGCAACTTTGATCAAATGACGTAAGAAAAATTAGGGTCAACAGAGTACATGGTAACAGCTAGATACAACTCTGGAGCTGTGTTTGATGAATGACATAAAAATTCCAACCTTAAATTCGTTGACTAATCGCCCGGTTTTATGCACCGCAACAGCATGCAACACACCAAACGGTTGCGCTAAAACGAATCTAGCAAAAGTCGAGCCTTGGTGGCAGTTGGTGGCGAGTGGGACATACCGAAACAACTGTGATCGGCGTACTAATTCAACAAGCTCATCTTTTTGCAGCAAATCGTTCTGCCCAAACGCATCTCCCCCCTCGTTTTCTGAGTGTTTGTCTGCTAGTAAATCGGCCACACACACTTCCCTCCGGCTGCAGATCATCGTAGCGCCAGACGATATTCATTACGATCCACTCCACCTCGGGGTCGACCGTTCTTTGAATGATATCATCCTAATATCGCCGCCTGCATTAGTGGTGCCACATGCCGCACACACGCGTCATCCAAACACGCCCTTCCCACGGGGTGGTGTGGTCAGTGTTTGTGTGTTGTCCATCGAAAATATTAGCGGTGCCGCTAGAATCGTGGTAAACATGCAACTGCGTCCAAAACGCGAGAGCATGGTCGAGCAGTTTTTACGTTGTAATTTCACTTTTTTCCTTTTTTTTCTTGCGTTACTGTCAATGTTTATTCTAACTCGACTGCGCCTGACCAGATGCGGATTAGTTTAATGTGTGTGTGTCCGTATGCATGGTCAGGGAATGCGTTGTTGCCCGATTGGGAGGGGAACGAGTTTTCCTCATTTATACATTGTGTTTGCATTTTTGTTTTGTTTTGTTTATAAAAATGGCGTTGGCTTCATCATTCAGGCAATGCCTGAAGCACGCTTGACATCATGCGAATAGAATGCACGATTTGAATGTTTAAAAATAAAACATAATACTTCCCTCGGCACATACACTTTGGTCTGGAATGTCCAAGTGGCCTAGTTATGATGAGCTGCGTTTTATGGTATGGCGATCGTCAAACAGATCGTTGGGAGAAGAATTCATTTGCACAAGAACGGCGTGCTCTTCGCAACATCGATCGATCTACGTCTCTCTTGAGCAGCTGAGGAATTTCAAGAGTCGAAAAATAAGTCCCAGTAAGACCCAGTGTGCTGTCCCAAAGCAATGTCATTCTGAAGGCTTCAGGTTTGAAAATGTGTCCCAATAGGGCCCGAAAAAGATTTAAGATACAGCAAGCAATAAACATATCAATACTGAAAGTACTGTTTGTTGATGTTAGGAGCAGACAAAGTAGAAATCTGCAATAAATATGTCACAACAGCGGCATCTACCAAGAACAAGCATCAATAAACAAGCTCAGCCTGATGGCATCTCACTTGTAAGCAAGTACTTGAAATTGCAACGAGACGATCAAGCGCAGCGGACGAATGTATGAAAATAAAAATAGTTGAAGCTAAAAATAATGTTTTCCACCATGTGAATATTGTCTATCAGGTGATGTTGGTATGGTATCACCGTATAGATACGATGAAATGCCTTTTTTGTGCGCCATTTTGTGATACGGCCTGCAATTGTTATATTTAACTGCCACTGGTTGGTTTGGGATGCTGTTGTAGCTACAAAATCGATTTTATTTCACTTACTGGTTGTATGCCTTCATTAATATGGCTAGCTGTGTAGGCTTCAGTTGAGCAGTTGATTTGTTTGTTAACGTAATTGTTTATGCGTAGGTCTGTAACAGTTTGCGTTATTCTTCTACTATTTAACGTAACTTCCTACGCGGATATGCCGGCCTATACAGGCTTTCGAGACTTCCTCATTGCCATTACCACGCAGCCGGATAGTCAATCCTTTCTACGGGGGGACGGTCCATTCTAGGCTTGAACCCATGACGGGCATGTTATTGAGTCGTTCGAGTTGACGACTGTACCACGGGACCGCCCCTAGTTGGTCGTACGTACAGTAAATAATTCCAATCGATAGAATCGATGAAATACGGCAAACGAAGAACAATCCATCTTATCTGCATTCATCTTCCAAAAAGAACCATTCAAGTGCCTTGTGCCAAGTTGTCATCATAATTAATACAATTTGATCATATTCAATCTTATGATGAATCTCCTCCGTACCTGACAGTGATTTCAACTTTGCATAAATTGTATTCCACTCTTACCTAATTGCTACAATATTGCTACATTTTGTGTTGAACACTGCGCCATTGCTTCTAATGAATGAGCTTTAAATTAGACCTTAATCGACGACAGAGAATCATAGAAATAGCACCCTTAGATGAACTCGTGTAAAGCAACACGATGTGTTACGATACGATACGGAAGAAAGTGATCTCGCGTGTAGCAATTACGCAATCGAAGTTCTAAGCGCGCCCCATCCCCCTCTCCCCTGCTGGAATGTGGCAAAGCGCTTCAATCGTTGCGATATCAATTAAGCAAACATCAGCGCGATTGCTCGTGTGTGTGCCTTCATGTCCATGGAAGCCGGAGGAAGCTAGTGAGCTCACACTGTACACCGCACAGGGACAGTAATTGACAGTTCACGCGGTATCGTACGAGCAACGCAGACGCGCGATGCACCCCGAGACATGTCTCACCACTGACCTAGAACCGTAGAAGCGCAACCCGAGAGTCAATGAAACGTGTTCCATCTGTTCCCTACATGCCCGTTGCTCGACGTAGGCCACGCAGCGCTGGCATCACTTTCGAGTGAAAGCAACTCAGAATTGCATCAGAACTGGGAAGTTGGTGTGTGTGTGTGTGTTTATCGACCAATTGTGTATCGAGGAATCTCCACATTCCACTCACTTACCACATCTGCTTCCATCAGCCACAAGTGTCAGAAATGTAAGCGCAAAAGCGCAACACAGCCGCAAACGATTGCAAAAGCTTTATCTTGTGCGCATAGTTGCAATTATTTGCAATGAACTCTGCAATGAACACGCGCTGGAATCGGGTAGTCGGTCGTAAGGGTTTTTTGAAGGGGGGTTTGTTACCATTGCGGGAAGATGAATTTATATCTCTTTTTAATAAATTAATTGATCGCACTAAGACGAACAAACTTGGCCGATGTTTGCATGTGGCACGGCTCTTACAGAGTGTTTGCAAATGGGTCCAAGCGATTAGATACGCGGTTTGGATACGAGGGGGAATGCATTTGGAGTGTAGTGCATTTAACGCGACTAATTAACGAAGTTTCGGAGCATCGGGACGTAGAGTGTCTTTTCTATATACAAAATCAACTTGTGGTGTATTGCCTGTTGCTTCGGCGGATTAAATAATGGTAGCACTAAAGCATATTAACCCTTGCAGAAAATATGAACGCGAAATGTCTGTTAGAATTGGTGTCCGAGCAGTATCCCAAAATGAAGGAAATTGTCTTTAATACGTGTAAAGTATTGATATGAATCAACGCTAATTAGAAGGATGAATTGAACAAAACACATTCGTTAATGTTCTCATACAAATTTAGCGTTTAACTACCTTTACTAAGATTTTGGTCAGGTTCTTGTCTATTCTTGATCTTCGTTCTGGTTCCTGTATTGATATCAACTTTAAGTCTCCCTTATCAATTGCCTTATTCATTACCGACAGCTGTTGTTGATCCCGATCAAGGTCTTGGTTTCTATCTCTGTTGTTGTGTTTGGTCCTATCGCAACACTGAGAATAGAATACGATCTCAGTTCCAGTGATTGTTCTTATTCTGAAATTCGTTAAGACATTTCATTTAGGTTGAGTTTAAGTGTTTTAAGTGGAGTTTAAGTGGAGAAAAATAGTCTCTAATTCTAATTCTAAGTAATAGTTAACATATCTATACTATGTATGCACTTTTTACATACGCGGAAAAAAGAATTCTAATGTAACCATGTATCTGTCTACATTAGCTCATACTCTTCTTATTGAACTTGAGCTACGTCATACCCGCAAGTGAACTCCATCTATTAATTTTTAGATCAAAATGTATTTGTCTGAACCTGAAGATGTTTAAATAGCTAAGCTATTACGATATGTTTTTATCGTTCATTTTTAGCGCATTTTCTTTGTAAAAGTAACATAGAACTACATAATTCCAACTAAATTACATGACCATGAACTCCTACTGTAAGAGACCGGGATTAATTTCTTAAACATGATTCCATGGTTAGTAATAATCTTGTGTTTTGTTTGCCAACACAATTCAAGAACAATCAGGCTACTCTTGAAGCCTGCGAAACTCAGTGCAAGTGCAACACTTCCATCTGTTCCATCTTTCTATCACAGCACCACACCACAAAGCAGACCCACTCAGAGGATTTTTCACATTTAAGTGTTCTTTTCGTCGAGCGATTCGCGGAACGCATACGCAACGCTCACATAAGTACACCCTCGAAACCTTTCTCAACTGTGGGCTGTGGGTTCAGAAATGCAAAATGTTGCACACTCAGGGACAGAAAAAGTGGCAGGAAAAAAGGAAACAAACCCGCCCGAACTCTGGCACAAAGTTCACACCGCTAATGTCTGACTTTTGTCAAGAAAGTGTGGCTGGTGGCTGATAGCACCGCAAAACCAGCAGTTCCTCAAACGTTTGCTGAAGCTAAGTCCCGATGTCGGTTTTATGAGATCGCACTGCAAAAAAGCAACACCAGAGGAAGAATTATGTGTATGGGTGGGGTATAAACTGCACACCCATTGCCACTTATCAGCCACCTCAGCCAAGCACAACACAACCTCCGTTGAGACGGTGCAGATTGCGGGTGCTGCAGCGAAGTAGCAATCGGTGGTGGCGCATTCTAAAACTTTCTTTCCATTCTTTGCCTTTGCCGAAGGCAAGCCGTGCCCACCGCTTCACACTTTAATCGACCTTCACCGTGTACCGCGCCAGCGGAGGGCAAACTTTAAAACCACCGGGGCACTCTGGTCATGTGTGCTGTCGGTGGTCGGTGGGGTAAACATCTTTCACCTGCGAGCGAAACGAGCGCGCCTGATGATAATCTCCCTCTCATCGCCGACCGAAAGTGGCGACCGCGTACCAATCACGATCCAACGACGACGACGACGACGACGATGTTAAAAGGATGGAGCGAAATGGTTTCTGCGATAATTAAGAACTCACCAAAGCGTCGATAACGAGGATGGATGAAAAATGGGAATAAACAAAAAAGAAGACGGCTATCACCGTGCGCCGGCTGACGGTGGTGCCAAAGGGGAAAGTAGTAATGCGCTTTTCGATGAGCTGGGAAAACCCCAAGACATTGGCAGAGGGGCACGAGTGAAGTGCAGCAGATAGATTTGAGAATTTATTTTTACTTCCTTCCATGCGCCAACAGTGGTAAGAGGGTGGTACGGAACAGTGGAATAGGTTGCTGTATTGGATTTTTCAGGGTTGGCGAATGGTGCTTTACTGTTGGTTTAATTTGATATTGTTGAAATAGGACGTAATAGTATGGTACATTAAATGCTTAAATGCATTACACGAATATGCTGTCAATAAGAAAGTGCAATTTACAGGGTTTTTTTTAGTAGTTCTCATAGTTGTGGGACTCAGTCCTCGACACATTCCTATTTGAAGTGAACTTTATATATTGGGGAATTTGACTCTTTAGTATCCAGTGGATCCAACCATCCATTCTAATCTAATAGGAATTTCAAAGGAGCATGTCCAAAATATTGAGAAAGTGTCCCACTAATATGAGAACTCCAGAAAAATCCAGTAGGATTAATCTACTTCTACCACTTATACAATTTATATTAAGATCTATCTAAATCTTGAAGAAAGTTCTTGCATATATTGGAATTATTTACACATCAAACGCGCAACTACCAGAACCTTTTCCATTTGCAATCCATTAAGATGCTAGTCGAGAAGAATCACTTCCAGATATTGAAAAGTTTTAATCTTTCAATAGAATTTATTTTTATTGCAACATCACTTTTCCTTATCACTATTTTTGAGATTAAGGAGCTTCATTAATGCTCAAGATGTTGTGGAGTTTCAGAAGATTCCAACACAAACGTTTTGGAATCTCCCGGCTCTATGTTACGTCAAGTTTTGTACTGACGAAAGGTCGAACCTACCTACCATTCATGGTTACTGCTTTCACGCTTTTACGCCCATACCGTTAGGGGGAAAAAGGTGTTGCCAAAGCGCTGTTGTTCTTGCTACTCTTCCTGCTGCTTCTACTGCTGCTGCTGCTGTCAGTTATCACGCTGTAATCTGTTTAGACGGAATCTAATAGAAGCTATCAACAACGCGCCCGTGCTAAAGCAATTTCTTCGCCGCGTGCAATGTCACGATGTGGGCCGCAATCAACCGTCGAGGTGTAGGTTGTTACCGAGATGCATTACTTTGTACGAGCAGCTTCGTCGTTAAATGTGGATTGTTTTAAAAGCGGCTCGTTAGCAGCTTTGATTAGAATGATGTAACAAGCGATTGAATGGAATGGTTTCTTATCTTCTTAATTATTATTGTTATTATTGTGGCATTACGAAATAACGTTCAGTTTACGCGATAGATACCGAGCGATTAACATCTCTCGAGAACAGGATACACAATGTATCATAATTTGATTTCCAGACATTCCAGCTCGTTGTGCCAAGCCTGTTTGTCGCGGTCGGATTTTGCCCTTCTTCCTCCTCAGTACTATGCACATTCCAAGGATTTGTTCCGATTTCTAACGCACCTCTCCTGTGCCTCTCCTCGCTTCAAACGCAGCAGCAGCAGCAGCAGCACAGAAACTCTTGATAGACGCCTCAATACAACGTCAGTGACGCATGGTGCAAAGCGCAAAAACGTACGCAAGGTTAGGTACTAGAGTGGTAATTTGTCACCGAAAGCATAAGGCGTCGGGGAATTAATGTTTCCCCGCCGGTCGTCCCCGCTATTCTCCTATCCTCGTTCCAAGGATGTCAAGTGTGATCGCGCGATCTGATCTCACGCAACGTATTTCCACGAATACATCCATTTTGGGATGCAATTTTTACCATCGCGTGTCGCTTATTACCGCGGTTCGCGGTTGGTATTGCCCAGATGCATTTCCATAATGTGCAGCATGCATTCCCGCGACACTTGATGGTGGTGGTGCTGTTGGTGACTTGATTTGCATACGCGCGAATTCATTCCCGGTATGAGTCGTTGTTCGGGTAAGACGTCTACCCGACCGCTTCCAAAGCACTGCCACACGGGGTTGCGTCATGTTTTGTGCAGGGTTTGTGCAGGGCACTGCAATAGCAACAGAATGCAGCGCATACTGCACAGACACACCAAAGAGAAAAAGAGAGAGAGAGAGAGAGAGAGAGGGAACGAGCGGTATAATTATTAAGCGAAACCTTGCACGCCGAAAAGGTGAACATGCTATGGCACTTTGCGGCGGTGCGAACTTTTCTAACCAACATTCAAACATTTTTATGTGCGCGGATCATTTGCCCGCGATCGCGGGATCGGATATTACGCGAGCGAATTTGATGTTATCGCGGAACAATGCGCCCAGCACTGCTGCTGCTGCTGCTGGTGTGTGCTGTGTCTTTGATCGTACGCCATCGTTGGAATCATGGAAAGTGTCCCCTGAAGGGTTGCTATGTTTCCGCTACGGTTGATTATGGCGTTTCACCCACCGATCAAGTAGTCGATCGGCGTCGTCGTCGGCTTTGTGTCGGTGCACCAAACACAATGTTGAATGTGTTCGATCGCGATAGTGAAATCGCTTCTCGAGATCGAGATATAAATGGAAAAGAGGGCTTGGAACGGATGTTAAGCACCGAGCTTAGATGTTTTCCAAGTCCAAATTCAGTGTTGCATTACGATAGATCCTCAATGATGTCATCCTAAAATTCCCTAAAAGGGTGATCAAAATAAATGCTCTTTTTTACTTTTTGTAAACAAATATCAAATTTTATAGCTTGCAAAAATTGTAAATGGTTGATCAGCCGGTCAACATGCAGCTGCTGACGCGAGCAGATGGTTGCAGATATATTAATATCCCATTTGAGCGACACGAATTCGTGATACATTAGGAATTACTGAATGACGTGAGTCTTGCACGGATAACTATGTGAATGCGGTGAAAACAAAGTATGAAATTTAGAAATGAAAGTTTAGTATCATCTTTCTTGCCGAGAAGGGCATTCGACATGACGTTCTCTGCCGCTAGTGAATAATTTCGTCATACCGTCATAGCAATTGCTTGTAACTTCACTGGAAACACAACAATACATTTTGTGACTATTTGTGGTATAGAATAATTACAAAAATCGGTCCAAATATTTAGCCCCGATGCACGTTCAGGCCACGCGATGATGCAGTTCCCTGTATTCAGAGTACTCTTTGACGTACTTAAAGTTTTATTTTAGTATTATTAGAACAGGTTTACGCGGTACATGGAGTGAATGTGCCAATAGTAGTGCATTTTGTTATTAAACATGCACTTTCTAGTGAATTGCAGCAGGAAAGGCAAATGTGCAAATTGGCACATTTTAACATGTTGTGATGGAAGATCTCTTTTACATACAGATTTGATTTAAAATTCGCTAAAATTTGCTAAATAACTAAAAAAATTATACAAAAATAGTTTTTCGGGTTATACATACCCTACACTAGTTCTTTAATGCCGGTGTATAGGTAGTGAACATTACACCAAACATTATCCAAAGAAAAGCGACTAAGTACACTGCGAAACTCCTTTCAATGTTATAATTTCTATTATTTCCGGTGACTAATATTTCAAATTTGACCGTTAGGTAAGCTTTATAAGGTAGCTAACAGCCTACAAAATATTCAAGTTCCAACGCTACTTGATACGATGGATTTTAATTATCCAACTAGGAATCTACGTACGCGTTAATATATTATCATCCCTCATCACAGAAGTCGTTTTAGCCTGTCAGACCCTATCGATATCAGCTCGGTATCACAATTTCCCTAATAACCATGATCTATTTGACTTCAACTTCCTGCAAAAACGATTTTTTTTGTATATCTGCGCATCTCACACCTCATACACATCTTCCTGATTAATAATGATAATATAGTCCTTAAGTAGGATATGTTGGCACATTCATGCAGGAGCCTCAAGATCCCAATGAATTGATCAATAAAATACATTAAACAAAGTCTACAGCGTAAGAGCCAAAGTTTCATTGCTCTTTTTGTCCACTTTTGTGGCAGTAATTTGAGGAATTTATAAAGTAATTGAACTGGTAATTCTCAAGTTGTTTTTGATGTTTTTTTGTGCATTTTTGGGATCTCTTGCTTCATACTGAATATCTTTTACATTGTGGCCTTGCCCTGACTCGTGCTGCTGCATCTCTTCTGTCCGAAACTGTCCACGGTCTTGCGCCTTGCTGAATATCTCAAAACTGTTTGAAGATGATGAAAAAATACCAATTAATCCTGATTAATCTTTTATTCTTAAATTCGATACAGGATTTTCCAAGCAAATCGTGAGCATCGTCAAAGAATTTCGTGTTGTGATACTTTTGACCTTAGTTTGTTTGAGTAAATTTTTGGATTTCTGGATAAGTGATTGTTTTATGAGCTGAATGTGTAAATATGATGATATCCATTTGATTGAAAACGATGAATCGTGCTTCTCGACATGGTTAAATTATCATCTTTCCGCACATTTTGAAGTTTGTTGTAATTTTAGGTCCTTACTATGCCGCAGTTAGACGAATGCTCAACATAAATCTACTTCCAACACCAATTTACCATGCGATCACGTACAGACATGCAAACGTTAGCGTAAAGCGTGAAAGAAACATGCCTTGCGCATCGCAAACATATCCCCAGATCATTCGATCTTCCAGCTTCCAGTTGTTTCGCTCAGAGCAAAACATACTTTTAACACAATGTTTTGCACCACTTCGCTAGCAGCATCTGCATTTGTAATACAGTTTTCAAACTCCCCGAAAAACATAAACTTATCAATCATTCTGGTGTGGTCCGATAGCTGTCTCTCCCCGCCACCAGCGGGCAATGTGCGAATAATTGTTTTTAAAGTTCATCAACGCGTGTCCGCCCTCGGTTCAGGGCCCACCGAAAAACTGTGTTTTTAAATGAACGCTCATTTGGTCTTGATTTTCGCTTCCCAGCACGTTCGGTCCGCAGACATCGGTGTGTCCAAATTGGATTGGATTCGAAGCTTTGGCTGCTGCTGATTCACGACCGAGCGGTGAATATTTAAGCTGGACGGTTTTGGCTTGTCCCGATTTCGCCGGTGGCAAACGTTGGTTGTGACGGCGAAAGTACGGCCATGACGGTGTGTCTGACGGTGTGTCTGACTGACTAATCAACCAACTGGGCGGCATATGATGAGTCAACGGTTGTAAGAGCCAAAAGCGTCCGTGGATTTCGTGGATGGTTAAAGGAAGGAAATTAAAAATAAGAACGAAACACGATTCATGCTACCAATTCCACCGTTTCAGGGGTCGACGTTCCCCTAAAGAACAAGAAGAAGAAGAAAAAAAGAAACCACCGGTTGATTCTGGCCTGGGGGGCCTCTCATACCGTGTCAAAGAACGCCGTGGCATGTTCCGTTCTATCTTCATGCATTTTTTAGCACAACCCTTCCCACCACCAGGCCCGCAAACGCACGACGACGACGACGAGGACGTTAAGCGCAGTTCCATGGCGTTCGCGAATCCGCACCCCTTTCAATGTCCACCAGCTGTCCCCCACGTTCCTATCATCCAACCATCCGTCCATCCGTCACTGTGCGTGAAATGACACGACACGACACGATGTCTGTGCAGTCGTCCTCGTCCTCGTCGTCAAACGGTCACCCTGTGGGCCTGTGGATTGGATCAGCGCAATTTTGCTAACCTTTCTGCCTCACTCACAAACACACACACCCGTGAGGTAGGAGAGAAGATGAAATAAAATTAAAAACAAGCAGTACGTAAACATCAAAATGTTCGCGACGTTTAATGCGTTCCCGGTGCATTTCGCGGACGTCTTCTTCTGTCTTCACCACTTCCCACCGACTTCAGGGAGGCATTACGTAATGGCATCAAACGGGGGAGCGCTCATTATACGCCACATGGGGTGGGGGGATGCATTTGCGCAAAACGCAACGTATAGATGCCGACGAATTTGATAAGCCGTAAAAGTGGAGGGAATGTTTCGAATGCTGCCGTATGGAAAATGGTTACACATTGGTCGGCGAAAACAAAACGGTGGTCTATTCGAGGGGCAATGGTTCGTTGTGTAGTAGTGTGTTTATTTAACCATTTTATGTTGTTCGGCGCAATGCTAACAGTGTTTTTATTTATTATTTTGGTGCGTAGACTCTTGCTATACGGAATACATTTTATCCCAGAAGTTGAACTGATTGTTCTGGTTCAGGGTTCAAACATACTATGTTGAGACAAACAATTGAGAAACCTGGGAATTTGAAGATACTTCTATGAGACTTATATAAGCTATTTACAGAGTTTTCCAGGAGTTCTCATAGCTGTGGGAAACTTAGTGTTAGTAACTTAGTATACGTGAAATGAACTTAATGTAACGGGAATTTGACCCTATAGCATCCTTGTTGGATAAATCTAATCGGAATAAAGATTTAGCTCCAAGGAGCCTGTCCAAAAAGGGTGCCATAGAGTCCAATTTCCATCATATGAAGTTCACTTCCCACAAGAAAGAATCAAGGAAGCGTCACATTCCTATGAGAACCCCTGGAAAATCCTGTAAACACTGGGTGTTCTACAGACTTGTACTCTTAACGCTGGTTGTTACTATTATTTTTCCCAATGGCTCTGGGTACAATCCTTCTAATTTGGAAATCAGACCATGAATCATAGTTTCTCAAAGGAAGTCGCATAAGCTAGTAGATAGTAGAAACGCACATCCTTCATATAAGCAAAAAATTATTTCAGTTTCTCTAAATTAAAACAGACACACTTATGTTTAATTTTAAATTTGTGATGTTAATGGAAAGAACTACTAATGACGCTAATGATGGTTGTGAAAAAATAGACCATATAATAGACATTAGCAGGCAGTACCTCCGATGTCAACTGTGCAATACCTGCAAAAATGCAAATATGTCTTGTCGATCGTGCACATGATCTTTATCATATCTCAGCGAGTTCTACGAAAATGCATCACTGTGCTGATGTCTAATTGTGACTCAATTTTGTCCACCGGAACTATTGGGAGCAAACTAGACCTGAAGTACCTCGGTCGTCAGAGGCACCAGCACCGTCAACTAGCCAAAGCCAACCCCAAACTCAACTGACAGACATTGAAGGCCAGTGTCCATATATCTTACCGTAATACTTTTTCACCGTTACACCGGATATATCAGCTGTGGTCTCCGCTCATTCTATGCGCTTTTTCAATTTGGTCTCAAAAAACCTCACGCCTGTCAAAACAAAAAGCGACATTAGCTAACATGAGGATGCTTTTTCGTGGATTTTGACCATATCCGAAGAACAGGGAGCATTTCACGAAGTTCGATCAGTCGGGATGCTTCTGGCTACACAAGTATAAAAAAGAGAAAAATGACATTTATAATGCATTCTTTCAATGGATTAATGAGGTTAAAATTTATGAACAATGGGTCCTCATTTCGATGTTTGCGAGCAAATGGTGGATAACGTCAAACATTGGACAATTTGTTGAAATTTCGCAATGTTTTCTCTTTTTGGTATCATCTTGATTTATAGTACTTTTTGGAAGGTTTAAAATAGTCAAATTGCTTGTTTCGTAATAATAGTATGCATAATAATTCAACCGTAGTTAATAATTCAACAAAACATACAACATAAACCCGATTAGACGGTGTTAAAGGCCGGCATTTTCCTTACAAACCACCAAAAACAAACCTCCTTCTCTCTCAATCAACCCATTTCGCGCGTATTGAATGTACATTAGCACCTTTGTAATTGAACCGGCGATGCACGGAAGCCATTCGGCTGTCGACTTCGGCCAACATTATGTGCCATTTTCGCTGCTGCTCACAGCTCATTAATAACGCTTCTTCTACCATGCGCGAAACGGACGCCCTCCTTCCCTGCCCATCAGGGTCAACGTAAACAGACCCGCGGCACACCACCCAGCCAACGCACATGTGTGTGCACAACCAACCTCCTTGACTTCTTCCGTTTGTGCGTTCTTCGGTGCGCGAACCCGATTTGCACTCTTTTTCTAGTGCGTGCGTGCGCTCGTTTCGTTTTCTTTATTTTTTGTCTTTTTCTGGCATGTGTGTGTGTGTGTCTGGTGAAAGCAGCATTCTGTGAGACATATGAATGCCACATTTGCAAAAAAAACGAAGTGAATGCACTGCATACCCCACGAACCCCACGAACGCGAAAACAGGCAACTCGAGGAAGCGTTCCTAACAACGCCCAGATGTTGGCTCGGGAGAGACGACATTCCGATCTTCATTCGTACCATCGGCAGTTAGAACGGTACTTTCACGAGGGCAAAAACGTTCCCTGTTCCCCTCCATCTTTTCCCCTTCTTGGGCTTCCGATGGGTTCTGATAATCAATCAATTTGTTGCTCCACCACGTGGCTGTGAGTGAATATTGCGCAAACGTCGCCAAGCAAACAACAGCAAAGCGGTAAAGTCCGCCACATGATGGTGTGTGATCATCTTCGGAAAAAGAACAAGAACTTTCCCTTCCCTTGCGACACTGTGTATGATGTGTGTGTGTGTGTGTGTGACCATTTATCAAAAGATTGCCATCGAGGCAGCAGCTTTGACAGGGGCGTGATTTGAGCCAGCCAGGGCAGCCAGCCACGTGGCGTTACGGGTGGGTTTTTTTCCTCCCCCCCCCCCAAATGGCAACAGACCAACGATATTCTGTCAGCGGAATTGGGTTAGAATTTATGGCCTTTCGCACAATGTACCACTACTGGCAATGGCCGGTGCGGGTTGTTGGGGATGTGGTGTTGGTGTATGAAACGTAACAATTTATCAGAGTGCATGCGTGCGTGCGTGCGTGCCGTGTTCTTCTCAATAGTTGCGTTGTGGTTGTGTTTATTTACGCATCGTATTTTGACAGCGCAAAACTCTGTGCGTTACTGGCACTGTTGATCGCTAGGGGTTCTGTTTCCGGTTACTACCCCTTTGGCCGATGGTAGAATTCCGTTGGCCGTGAAACAAAAACAAGATGTTCCTGCGTGACGATACGCTGGTGGGTGGTGGGGTGAATAGAGTCGATTGATTTGATTCGGTTCGCGGTTCAGGACGAAGAGGGAGCGTGTAGGGAAAGCAAATAGACGAGGAGCAGACCAACGAGGAGCAATGTGTGCAATTGTACAACCATACATTGTGTTCTATTTAGAGAATTGGAACGAATTTAGCAAAAAGGATGCGTGTTTGTGATTACTCTATTGTTGTTTAATCAGTACCGTTTGCTTTAGTATAGTTAGGTTTAAACTGTATCAGGAATGTTCTACTGACATCTTTTTCTATTTCGCGTAAACGCCCTACGCGGACATGCCGGCCTATGAAGGCTTTCGAGACTTATTCAGTACCACGCGATCGGATAGTCAGTACTAAAAGTAGTTTTTAGCTCCTAGGATGCACAAGTAGTATAGTGACAGGTTTGGTAATTCGTTCGTTGACTGAAACATGTCCAGATATAGTTATCTAACTACAAGAAATGCAGTATCAGTTCCAGCATCTGCTTCGGTTCAGAATCAGTTTTAAGACTAGTATGGGTTAAGGAACATTTCAATCGCTGGTTTGGGATTAGTTTGATGATCAGTATGAAGTCAAGATATGGTCCAGGAGCTGTATAGATGAAAGATGAATTCCATATAGGGATGA
This sequence comes from Anopheles fontenillei, assembly GCA_008817895.1. NCBI lineage: Eukaryota > Metazoa > Arthropoda > Insecta > Diptera > Culicidae > Anopheles > Anopheles fontenillei. Next base: position 17,730 of record VTWG01000464.1, read on the forward strand.
GGGTTCAATTGTTGGAACAGTATAGGTGGTGGATCAGTTCCAGGAATAAGAAAGGATTCACATCCGTCTTAAGTACCTGTATATGTTCAGGGATAGTAACAATACTTGTATGAGTTCTGGATCAGTTCCAGAAATGGTATGGGTAACCGGCTCTAGTATGGGTCTCCGGTGTGAGTTCAGTATCAGTTCCAGAAACGGTACAGGTTGGGGATAAGTTCCAATGTGGGTATGGATTAGAGATTAGTTGCAGGACTTTTATGGATTCAGCATCACCTTCAGAACTGATATCAGTTAAAGATCAGTTCGAGGACTCGTATGGGTTTAGGACCATTTCAAGCATCGGTACGGATTTGGGATCAGTTCAAGGATCAGTATGAAGTAAGGATATGTTCTAGGACCTGTAAGGATTCAGGATCAGGACCAGTATTGGTGCAGTATAAATTCCAGTAACAATATGAGTTCTAGATGCGTTTCAGGATAAATGATGTTGGTTCAGGATAAGCTTTTGGACTGGTTAGGGTTCAGGATCAGTTTTAGGACCGGTATCGGTTGGTTGGGGATCAGTTCCAGGTATGGTATATGTTAGGCGTTAGTTTGAGGACCTATTTGCATTCGGGGTCCTATTCAAGATCGCTATGAGTTCAGCATCAAGCCCAGAACCGGTATGGGATTACGATGAGATTCACTGCCGGTAATGTTTCATAAAGCGTCATCCATTAATTACGAAACTCAAACATTTTGCATTACTGAACAAATGTTAAGCGTCTACCCCATGTAACGTTTAACGACACCCCTACCTCCTCCATTCACCAATAAGCGTTACATAATTGATGGATGATGCCTAACAGGAGATCATCCAAATCTGGAGGAAGTTCTATCGATCCACACTCTCACCATGTCTCGCTCTCTCTCTCTCTCTCTCTCTCTAGTGTGAGAATATTTATAGCTTACTCTCTCTCTTTCTCTCTCTCTTATTAGGCGCTTATCACATATTCTTATCATAGGAGAGGATATTCTCCCTCCCTATCTCGTCCGCTGTCGTCTCGTTGAAGTCTGGCATTCCCACACACAAATGTTGTATTGCTAGTATCCTATCCAACGACCTCGATGTTCATTTCCTCCTATCTTCTCTTCATAAATAAAGTTCCGTCTCGTCGCCTGCGTGACAGACCCTCGATATGTATGTCCCATCCCGCCATACTCGCTATGGTGCTAATGACCCGTTTTTAAGGACATTATCGGCTTTCAACGATTCGTACCACTTGTTGGACTATAATGTATCTGTGTCTTGTTTTCGTTCACGGCTTCGCAATTACACCTGTTCCTCCCCTCGATAATCCTTTTTCCCCTTGTTGTATTTACTTCTTTACCCTTTTCCTTTTTTTAAATGGATGGTTAATGATATAAATGTTAAAAGAAATCTGATTTCTTTTAGATGAGTATTTTGCAACAGCTCCAAGAATTCTATCTACTGACACGAAAATGTTCACAACATTTAAATTACAACACTCTAACCCCGTCATTAATCATTGTTGACCGTTCTGCGTTCAAGCGTACGTGTGATGAAAGCATCGAATCGATCAAATGTGGTAAACAAACGCGCATGGATGTTTTTCTTTTCTCTTCGAAAGCTGCTAGCGAGCAATACAGGCGGCTGCCCCGTGTCTAGCGCCACTTAACACTAATGGAGACGCTTCTTCCCACTGACAGGCCGATGTCAAAAGCTGTGGCCCAGGTGTAGCGAAGGAGACAGGTCAAGTGTGGCAGACAAACGGCACCATCGGCGGACCGCAACGTCATAATTAAACACTCCATTACTCGGATCAGATCGGTACCGGTAAGTACACGACCAGATGAGGAGGGGTTGTGCGGATCTCGATCACGATCTCACGCTCATACGTCTTAATCATCTATCTCACCGTGTACACGTTTTTGCTGTGCCTGCACCGGTTAGCAAATGTGAAAATTAATCATCTTTCAATCGTTGACTCATGAAATTGGTATCTCTCATCAGGCTACATTTGATTCGGCTTTTATAATACTGCATAACGCACCGAACGAACGGTGACACTAGACTCTGACCGTGATCTCCGTGTGCGACATTAATGCAATTGCAACGCTTCTGCACCGACCGACTGCGTCACCATCTTGTTGGGCGTGCACGTCGCTCCCATTACAACGGTGTCTACACCTGGCCCCCACGTTCACCATGTCCACCCGTTCAACGAACACGCCATTTAGCGATGAAGATGGATCGTTTTTGACTAGCCTGGTCACAAAAATGGCAATGCGCAAAATCACACCACCAATCAAGCTCCTCACCATCCATCTCCAGCTGGTGGTCCCATCGGGGTGGATGGTGTTGATGGGGCGGTGCGCAAACTAGTTGACACAATTGATGGCAGCACGTGATGCATATCGATGATGGCAGATCCCGCAGTCAATCGGCGTCGTACTTTGCATACAAACAGGGAAATGGGGAATGCGCTTTGCTGGTGCACCAGCGCAGCACCACGCGGTCGATTCTACGCGACTAACTGTTAATGACTTTGGACCAGAAGATGATCTAGTATGTGGACTTTTCTAGGAGGAAAACAATAGGTTCAATGTGGCGTAGCCAAGAGTGATGTGATTGGAATCTCGCATAGATCGATGTTTGTGCTGCACTGTTTCATATTTCGTATGCGCCTTCAGCACCTCGAATGCAAGGGCGGTTCTATTAGTTTAACACGTTTTGCCAAGAATATTTTGTGAGTTTTATGGTTTTTTGAAGCAAATGTTAACTATCCTTAGCTGTGATCAGTTTTGTATATAAATGACTATCATTATCCCCTGAGAACTGTGTCCAAACATGTGTTTCATAGCAATTCTTGTGTATTCTGTCATATTACAGGGTTCTCATAGCTGTGGAACACTTTATTGACTCTTTCTACCGTGAAATGACCTTAATGTAATGGGAATTGGACTCTATAGCACCCTTGTTGGACAAATCTAATAGAAATATCCAAGGAGCCTGTCCAAAAAGGTCGCCATAGAGTCCAATTTCCATTATATGAAGTTCACTTCCAATAAGAAAGAGTCAAGGAAGTGTCCCACAACTATGAGAACCCCTGGAAAACCCTGTATCGTGTTATTATAGGCATAACTGAGGTATTTTCTCATGATTTGGCAATTGACAAGGACTCCAGACAGCATTTAAAACGTCTAATCTAAGCGACCGTCTAATCAGCCAGTCTCGTGGTACAGTCGGCAACTCGTTCAAGTACATACCTTTAAGGAAATTTTCCACATCCACGGAAACCAGAGAATACTAGCTCATGTTGGTTATTTCACACCAAAATCAGTCAGTCAGTGTCTATGATAGAGACAGGTTGCGCCACAATGAGCTGGCTTGAGGCTCAGCATGCGAGCGGAACTTAGGAATGGGACAAATAACAGTTTTAACTCTCTTCGTATCTTTAAACGTTTTTTTAGTGGACTTAAACCACGGAGTACTTATTGTGTTACTATTATTAAAAAATCACATTCCGAACAGTGCAAAAATGTCGTCTTTGGGAAGAAAAACATCGTTGCCTGTTACATCTTGTGTTATTATTGCCATTTTTGTGTTGCGATTATCTGTTGCGTTTTTTTGCATATTCTTAATAGCGATTACTCAAAAAATGCATACTTATAACTAAACAAATGATTTTTGTTGGCTGTTGACCTAGGCTCTAGAACGATTTAAGTTTACAACGATTATTTTAATAAGTTAAGGCTAACAAGCCTACAAGCAATATATATTATCCGTTTACACAATATTTTTTCTTCTTGCTTCGCTTTAAGATAATCGCTTATTATGCAAATAATTGCGATTATTATGCAAAATATTAAAAACTTTGAATATTTACAAAAAATTGAACCCGAAGTACATGAAGCGTTTCTTCTCAAGCGCGAAACGCTTGCCGCTGCTATTAGCGCCCTCTAGCTGTCAGTGTGTGATATTTATCATTACGAAAGGAAGAGCGGCTTTCAACCAAATGAAACACCGAGAACAATTATAATTAATTCTATCAATCGAAGGCTGTATTTGTGCAAATGCAAAAGTTAACAACGAAAAAAACATAAAAAACACTAACTCCCTTGTGCCGGACGTGCTGGGGTGAAAACTTTGCTCACCTCCTCCCACACAGTACAGCAAACTGTCGGTCAAATTCATTACTAGTTTCTACTAAAAAATCAAAACCTTATCTAACAATGGTGTCTCAAGAAATCCTGTTATGGTCAGTGAGATACAATACCATATATTACGGGGACCGGTTCTCCCTTACTACAGCGACGAGCATTACGGAAGGCTGAGATACTGAACACAAGACTAGAGCAGGTGATGGTGGTCGTCGTGGAGGATGATGGAAAGGAGATCCTACCTCCAGGGGAAAGAAATGCAAAAGGCGCTACCCTAACTTACCCTCGCTGCCTACATGTCCTCGGTCCTATCGGCTCTTGTTGATGGCCGTTATAAGCCCACTGACGGAACGATGCACCCGTAGCAGCAGCAGGAAGCCCAGCACCACCCCAACAAACATGACGTAGCTGGCGATACCTTCGTAGATGAACCGGGGGGCAAAGATCTTCCACACCATCAGATGGCGACAGTGCAGCGTGCAGGCAAACATGGCACAGAATATCTACGGAAGCGAAAGAGAAGAAAGGTGTGTTAATTTGCTCTCCTTTTAGGGGTTCTTTAAGCAGCTTACCCTCAGCGACTGAAGCAGAATCAACTGACAGGCCGTCTTGAACACGGTGCCGATGAACAGCTTCTCATTCTCGTACAGATTCAGCTCCCCCTTGGTGATGTCAAAATCGGCCGCCGACACTTCGCCCGTCTCTTCCGCCTTGTTCACGGTGACGCTCCGATACTCGACACTGCCACCGTCGGCCGTCGTTTTCCTCAGCGTATTGCTAGTCTCCCCCTTTCCGCCGCGAACGGGCGGCGTCGTGGTCGAAGCGTTCGGCGCTCCCAGCGGTGTCCTGGGAGCGCTGGTGACTGGTCGCTGTGCCAACGTTGGCCACATGGTGTACACACAGAAAGGCACAAACACGAGCAGCGGAAACAGCACCGACAGCAGAAACGTCACGGAGAACGTGTTGAGCAGGACGAGCGTACCGGACAGGAGGTTACTGCCGTCGAAGTGGTACGTCCGACCCACGAACGCCGCATTCCAGTCGATCTGCGACAGGGTCGGTTGGTGAGCGGTCGCAAAGAACCCGTACTGCTGCAGTATGACCCAGGTGAGGAGCGTCGGGAAGGTGGGTTGAATGCATCCGGCCAAACTGGTGTGCGACTGTTCGTACTGCAGGATGGAAGCGATAATGCCGTACGCAACGGCCACGCAGTTCACGATGATTAGTCCCATCGTGCCGTGGGAGCCGAGCAGCAGCGCCAGCGTGATGGTGAGCAGTGCACCGGCAGCAACGAACACGGACGAATAGACCGTGCCAAGACCGCACACGATCGGTATATCCGCCGGGCTGACATCGTTGCCCGACCGACCGCGAAAGTTTTCCTTCAGCTGACGATAGATTTCGGGCGCCAGATTGCTCCGCTCACCACCGTACAGGACGTTCAGCACGTCGGTGCGCTTGGGGAGGACGTACAGGAGGAGGGGCGAGCCAACCAGCACACCCACCTGCACCAGCAACAGCGCGTACACGACCCAAGCCAGCGCGTCGACGTGCAGCTGTGGCACACCATTTTGGACGCCCGATTTCGACACGGTAAAATGCGCACAGGTGCACACGACGGCCACGGTTGGGCCGTACCGGGCCAGCAGCACGTTCACGCTCGTGCCGGTCAGATTGCCGCACGCTTTCAGGTACATGCGGCTGCAAACGATGTACAGGACGAGGGCAACGCATGGCAGTAGCCCGATGTCGGCGCTCGTTCCACGCCTTCGTTGCCCTTCCGTGGGTGAGGTTGTGCTGGGGGCTTTCACGAGATGATCCGTACAGTTCGCTTGCTCCTCCCGGCAGCGGAAGTACCCGCCGGACAGGCGTATCATCACCAGCGCGAACAGGGTAAGCGCAACCAGCTTCGCAAGCGTTGATTTACGCACCGTCGCCCAGCGCATACGGGGGAGGGCGAACCGTCCGCCTAGGCGGTGCAGTTGGTAGAGCGCGGTCAGGAAGAAGCCCATCAGCACATAGGAAAGGATTTTCTGTTCCTGCACGATGAAGCTGTTGGCGAAGAAAACGCACGTGGTGAAGACGAACGAGACGCGCGTCAGTAGGTTGGAAGATCGTTTCCAACTCGCCATGTTCTCCGAGATGGACGCCCAGTGTCGTATGGCGAGTAGAGCTAGCAGCAGTACGCTCGATACCGATCCGAACAGAATCACACCGTGCTGAGCCGAACTCAGCCCGAAAAGCTCATGGCAAGCGTACCCGGTTTGGGCGGCAAACACTACGAGCAGAAATGCGTACGAGCTGTTGTTGCCCTCGGTAAACATGGCCACTAGCTGGTGCGCGGATGAATGCACAATTAGGATCGCCATCGAGAAACAACCGAGAAAGGTGATGAGCAGCCCGTGCGAGATGAGTTGCGGATCGAACTTGACCCAGATGCGCCGGTAACCGTCCAGAATGCCGCGCAAATAGTGACGCAAATCGCCCGAGAAGCTCTGGAAGGCGGCCTCCGTGTACACACTGTTAACGCGCTGCGTTAGCATGAGGAACAGGTTTTCCGCGTCGTCCAGCTCCTGCTCCTGGTCCGGTTCGACCGGGCCGGTTGTGTCGGCGATCTGGCGTGGTTCACCGTACTGCTGGTAGTAGTTCTGCACTTGACGGGCGTTCTGCCACAAATGTACCAGTGCCAGCTGGTAGCGTAGGAAGCTGTCAACGCGCTTGTCGGGCAGCAGCTGGAACATGATCTGTCCGAGGTTCGAGTACGGCACCGGTACGCCCAGCAGGGTGGCAAGCGTCGGCACGAGATCGATCTGTTGCATCGTGTCCGCGTGTCCATCGTACGCCCGTGGCAGCAGTGGACTTCCCTTCGAGTAAGCGAACAGCAGCGATTCCACCTCATTCTCCGTCTCACCGCCATGGTCACCGGTTTGCGTCATACCGTGGTCACCGATCACGAGCAGCGTCGTACCGTCCACCATCTGCTCGGTAATGTTCCGGATGACGTCGTTCATTTCACCCAACTTCCGCCCCATCTCATCGTGCACCGGCCCGTACCGATGCCCGCAATGGTCCACGCCGAGAAAGTGAGCCACAATCAGATCCCAATCCCCGCGGGCCATCTCCCGCGGCAACTGCCGCTCGATCGCACTGTCCACCGTGTCGAGATCGTAGATGTTAAAGCTCGGGTACGCGTACTCGCGGGTAAACCGGTGCGGGAACAGCTCCGTCCACGTACTGTCCCCCAGGAACACACTGGTGCGATTCGCACGCACCACCTGATCGATCAGATTGTCCTCGTTGATTTCGGGCGACGCAAAGTTGGAGCCAATGTCGATGAAGGTGGGCAAGCTCCCGGTCGTGATGCCCTTCAGCCGCTGCATTGTGGTGGTCGGTGGATCGGCAACAAACTTGAGCCTCCTGCTGTGATCCGGATGCTTTCGCAGCAATTCCGTCATGATCGGAAGCTTGTTTTCGTACGGTGCCGGCTGCGGATTGTCCGGATTGTACAGCCCAAAGTCGTACCGCAGCGCGTCGATTACGAGCAGGATGACGCGTGCCTTCGGTGGAAAGCAAATGCCGGCCGCAATGTCGACGTCACGCAGTATCGAGGACGCCTTCTCCGCACCGGCACATTCACTCTATATGTGAAAAGAGGAGGAAACAGGAATTAGCGAAATGGAACTGCTAAGAGGAACGAGTCCAGTGACCGGGGGTTACCTTCTGGGTGGAACCATTTTTGCCATCACTTTCGCACCGATACTGGTCGTAGTTGATGCAGCTGCTCACGTTCGTCTGGGCGACCCGGGTCAGCAGGAACCCCTTGGAGAAGAGATGTATGCCGGCACTGATCAGCAGGGCGAACCACACCAGCACAAACACAAAGTTTCTACTTTTGGCCATGGCCTGTCTCCTCGGCGACCGCTGGTCACCTTAGTTTAGGAGTTTGGTGGGCCCACACACACTCACTCGCTCGCTCGCTCGCTCGCCTCCTTAGCAAATCATCTAACTTGCGGCACGTCTGTCCACGGATATTGCACAACTATAGCCGACTGATAGGTGTGGTGCTCGTCTGGCGCAATCCACTATCAGAGCAAACAGCAGCACCACCGCACGAATGCGCTAATTACGGTGATAATAAAGATATTAAGGGATTGCTAGCGACCAGGCACAGCGACAGACAGAGTTGTTAGCTTTTTTCTTGCTAGCCGACTTGTTAGCCTGTCTCTTTCTTTCCTGTGGGGTTGTGGGGAGTGTTGCTGGTGCTGTCTTTGTTGCACATTGTATTTTGGTTTAGCTGTCATCGCTCGCGAGCGGTTACGTTTATGCGCATGGGTTGAGCTCTTTTCTAGACAGCGTGCCGTATGTCTGTGCACTGTACAAATCAGCTGATTGATTCAAAAAGCAGAAAAACCGTTGCGAAATCGTGTAGATGGTGCAATTGTTGCTCAATGTTAACGGATTGCACAATTAATTTGATTTAAATTTGTTTTTATATCGTAATATAACAAACAGTATTGGAATGTTCATACACATTTTCAAAAAACTTAAATCGGAAGCGATATAAAACAGACCGCAAAACGCATTATGTTCATATAGTTCTATATATTATTTCAGTTTTCTGCGTCGAACTTAAATCCGCGGGTGACGCCGATGGAGAGGGAGAAGACTATGGAAACCTTCAACTATCTCCCCATCGGTCACCCGGGCGTCATTATCCTTCTTATCATCCTGCTGCAGTACACATTTGTTTTCGTTTGTTCTGTTTCGTATGATGTCTCTATTATCCCTTCTACCCCGGTTTTGTCTGGTGTCAAAAGATAATAGTTTTCCGTTTTTTTCCGTTTCACTTATCGCTATAATTATGCCGAGCCTTTGCTTCAACTCAGCTACTTGCATATTTGTTTGCCCGTTTCATCAACACACATTTACACTTATACCAAAAAAAAAAAACAGAGAAAATCCTATCCATAGTGTATTATATTCGACACGCGCTGCTCTGCCTGCCTTCACATTTAAAAAAGAACGCGTGAATGTGTATGATGGTGCTGGCTGCTGCTGCTGCTGCTCCTTTTAGCGAGCTACTAATGAGAGCCTAGTGCTTTTGGAGAGAGAGAAATATATGTGTATGTATGCATGTATGTATGTATATTGCGTATATATGCTATAGAAGATGAAACTTTGCAAAGCTTTATACAGGGTGGGGCGACTTCAGCATTGTTCAGAGTGTGTTTGAAAAAGTTTGTCAAAGTTTGTCCCCGCGTTCTCCCTACTACACCGGATCACTTGCTCAAAACGATCACTCGATCAGCCCTACGCAAACATACAGTTGGGCTTTTGTTCTCACTTTTCTCACGCGTCTCTCGATATATTTGTATATATATTTGCACAAAACAAACACACACAATAACGAAATTGTGATGCATTTTTCTCCTTTAGTGAAGGTTGCAATATGGGCTCACTGTTTTTTTTGTAATATTAATATCATTTGTATTTCTGTTTACGTTGAGTGTGTGCTTGTATTCGTCCCAATGTCTTTGTATGTGATTTATTGTGAAGGGGTCAGGTTTTTTTTCGTTTAATTTCCATTACAAATAGCATTTGTAAATAGGTTTCATCATATCAAGTGAAATTAGCTTTATTATGTTTCCTGTCTCCTCTTTCTCTCTTCTTCCTGCTTCTTGGCGCGCAAAACCAATTGAAGATCATTCATTTTACTAGCATGCCAACACACGTCTCATCCGTTATGAACTTTGTATCAGGGACAAACTGAATTCAAGATAAAAGAATGAAAAAACACGTACATGATACCGATATCGGCTACTGGGGTCACTAACAGGGGGGATGATGTGTACGAGAGGGGGAAAAATATGAAAAAGAGTGATCTTCATTCGAAAAACATAGTAGTAGAAGCATCGATCGTAACATATTTACACTTACATTATATACTTGTGTTTGTGTGTTTTCGTCGTATAAAGTTCCAGTTTTTGCTTTTTTAAATGAGTAATGGGATGGTGGTGAAGCAAACGGAGGAAACTACCACTAACCACTAAACTCTGCTACCACTGATGATACTGAGAAACGATTAATTAACACGTACCGAGAGAGTTTGCTTAAACATAAATGCACCCGCATTCCACTGTTGCTTCCTTTTGCTTACCCACCCTCCTCCCCCCCTCTCCGAACCACGAACTCTTCTGATGAACGCGAGTGAATAAAGAGATTGATTGACTTTTGATTGTTTCATCCACACCACGTGTCTCTAATCTCGTTGTGTTCGTTCCCAACGCGCGCGCGCCCTTTTCGTTTAGTAACTTAAACAAGAAACAAAATTGGAAAAAGGAAAGAAAGAGAAGCGTTTTAAATCATCAGTAAACATTGCTACAGTTTAAAAGAAACAAACAAACGAATATTCAGTACCACATTGTCGTTTGCTGGTTCTATGCTCCTTGTATCGCTCTCTTTAACCCATCGTTCTCTCGTTAACGCTAAGCTTGCTCTCTTCCTCCCGCGTTGCGATGTAAAGCTTCAGGACAGGAATGATACGACAGGCTCGTGTTAGTAAATGTTTAGACAAATAGAGACTTTGAAGCTAGCTGCTCTAACGCGATATTACGAACGAAGGACCCAAAATACACGCACACACCCGCATGAAGCAGCTGCCCGAGGAGTAACAGTTAGAGCAATCGTATTGATGTGCATTTAAAAAAACAAAACAAAACTCAGTAAAAGCAGCATACCAAAGTAGAACCTACACGAACTGATGTTGTTCAATTAAGCTAACACTGCACGCCTGTGGACGAAGGTTAAGCAAAAACGTACAGCAAAACAGCACAGAGCGTCCACGAATAAAAGCACAAGCAAACGATTTGCAAAAGAAACAAGCGCGACGATTTCTTCAACTAAAAATAAACAAAACAATCCTCCCAAAGGGGGACAATACATACACGGAATAGTACCTGTGAACTTCAAGCTACTATTGAACTGCAACATTCGATCCGGAGTCAGCATAGCACACATAAAGCATTCACTTACATTCGCGAACGGTAATGTAAAGTAGTGGACGTACGTGGAGAGCAACAAAACGCGAGCATAAACTATCATAAACGCGAAATAAAGCGGAATTAATAGAGAAATCATCTATGTGTTAAGGAAAGGGGGACAAAAATTAACACAAAATACCACAAAAACCCCCGTGACAGACGCCGCACGGTGCGCACGGTCTTCTCGTTTCCTTCCCGCTTTTTTGCGCTAATAAATCACACTACTACTGATTGACCGTGCACGATTGGCATATATATCTCTCTCTCTAACGTTCACTAAATACGCTTCCACGCTCAGTCCGGGGAAGGGTTGCGTCTTTCCCTTTTGTTTTTGTTTTTTTTAGCTAATCGATTCGGGCGGGACGACTTCAACATTGGCAAAACACTAAACTCCCTCCCTGACTCAAAACGCGTTTTTACTTTTTCCCGTTTTATCTTGCTGTCCCACACCCCGGGTTGTGCGCGCCTGTGACACAGTTTTTTTTTGTTTGTTTGTCGTCTTCCCGCTCTCGTAGTAAACCTAGTTTTTTTTTTTAATACGCCATATTACATATTACAGTATATGTATATATGAGAGCTAAGCAGCGGTGACTTTGTGAATGTGTGTGTGTGTGAATGCATCGTAGAAACCTAAATAAATAGCCGAATAGTTGCTGCATTGCCCCCACCATTCAGGCTCTCCGGAGCCCCACCGCATATGAGTGATGTTAGTTAGCAGCGTCTCAGCGTCTCAATTAAAACAAACGACCCGACCCGGACTCGGGTGTACAATGTATATATGTACGGGGAAGAGGAAGAAGTGCCACGGTCCGGTGTTGGCAGGGGGGAATTGGGTAGAAGAAGAAAGAAAACGAAACCCGGAGGGAAGGGCGCAGAGATACCGGTTGTTAGTTCCGGGCTGCAATCACTGCTGCTGCTGCTGCTGCTGTTAATGATGATGATGACGAGGTTTGCGCTCCCGGCGACGGTAGCGACGTTGAGGGATCGGTGGCACGGCCGGACATTTATCAGAAGGGTGCGGCCTCCTTGTATTCACTTGGGTCCATGGTGAAGAAGTCTTCCAGCTTCCACTGGAGCGTCTCGAACGTGGGTCGCCTCATCGGGTCCTTGTTCCAGCACTCGAGCATTATCTCGTACAGCGGGGTGTTGCAGTTCTGCGGCTGCGGCATGCGGTACCCGTGCTCGACCTGTGTCAGCACTTCCGCGTTTGTCATGCCTGAGGAAGGGTGAATGAAGAAGGGTACATACATTAGCATAGGCATTTAATGACAAAAAAAGAAACCCAAAGAGCACTTACCCGGATACGGTATTCTGCCGTACGTGACCAGCTCCGTGAGCAGGATGCCGAAGCTCCACACGTCGGATTTGATCGAGAACTTGCTGTAGTTGGCCGCTTCCGGAGCGGTCCACTTGATCGGGAACCGGGCACCGACCCGTGCCTCGTATTCATCCTCTTTGATTAATCTGCAAAATTGACGAGATATTAGTAAGCAAATACTTTCATCTTTTTGGTCGTCTCCTTTCCCTAAGCTTACCTAGCTAATCCGAAATCGGCAATCTTGACGATATTGTTATCACCGACCAGCACGTTACGTGCGGCCAAGTCACGATGGATGTAGTTCTGGGACTCGAGGTACGCCATGCCGGCCGCAATCTGGGCCGCCATATCGATGAGCTGGGGCAGCTTCAGCGATCTGCCCTTACCTGTGTGCGGTTTTTGTGAAGGGAAAAATGAAAACAATGAATGATTAGCAAACAAAAAGAAGGAGTGTGAGCACACACACAGACACACTTACCCTGCAGATAGTCTAGCAATGAGCCGTGCTTCATGAGCTCTGTGATGATGTAGATCGGTTCCTCCAGCGTGCAAACGGCGTACAGCTGGATCAGCTTGACGTGCCGCAGCTTCTTCATGATCTGTGCCTCGGCAAGGAAATCCTTCGGATCCATCGTGCCTGAGAGAGAGGGCGAAGAATGGGTTAGGTATTTGACGGGAAAGCCTTTTCAATGCTCCTTTTTCCTTACCTGATTTGAGTGTCTTGATGGCAACCGGGGTGGTGTTGTTCCAGAGTCCTTCCCACACGTCGCCGAACTGTCCCGAGCCGAGCTTGCGCACAAACTTGAGGGACGTTCTATCGATTTCCCACTGATCGCGTGTGCGATGAGATAGACCATCCGTGACAGGTTTCTCGATCTGTGAGGAAGGAAGAGGGTCGTTTTAGTACACATGTTTCGTTTTGGTGTGTTGTTGTGCTTCATACTTAATAGGCGTTAGGCGTTGTACAATACAAGGAAATGAGGGGCAAAATATTTTACAAAAATAGCAAGCAAGAAATAAACGATTTAACAAGAGAAACAGTCACATTGAAATTCAACATTAATGTGTACAAATGAAACGTACGGGGAGGGCGGGAGAAGGTTTACACTATCAATTATGCGTACACAGCAGCAAGGCAATCGTTTCGGAAAGAGCCACTGGTGTGATTTGGTTTTGTGAGACACGAAACAAGCACAGATACGGGTGCAAGAAGCGCCTCGCAACAACCATTAGACACCGAGGCGACAGCAGCAGCTCGGAATACCTTCTACCACCACGAGCGCGCGCGATCGTGCGCTAGCATCAATAAATACTACAGGACAAGAACGGTGGAATGCGACGACGACGTTCTTTCCTTGGTCAATGTCCAGCAAGCAGGTCACAACGACGCCAACAACCCGCTTCGAATTCGAATTCTGCTCGTTCGTGAAGGGAAGGCGCGCGCATCTTTCGATGATCGCCGTGTCGTGTCCCGCCCAAAGTGTAATTAAACTTGCAAAACGATCGTGTGTGCGTGTGCGCGAAGAGGTGTGGTGGCGGCGTTGTGCCGGTGGGTAGGAAGAAAGTCGTTTGAATGCAAATGCGTCCCGGTACACCACACAAGAGGTTGCACCGTGGCAGAAAGATGAGCTGTACCACGCTGACAGACACACACCCAACAACGAACAGTGCGTGTGTGTCAACTAAAGCGCACCTTAGGCTGAGTAGGCGAGGAAGCAACAAAAACAAAAAAAACATCCGCTCACTGTGTCGTTGGCCGCGCAGGCGCAGCGCTTCTTCCGGCAATGTACAAATAAATTCGCGCGCATGAAGGGGGTAGGGTAGTAGGCGCAAAAGGAGGATCATCTTCTTGCGTACACACGAAAACGCGCGTTCGGAATGTGCGTTGCTAAGGGGGTAACAACATACTGTACGCTTCCGCAATCGGTTTGTGTGGTCTTGCCTTTTTTGCTTTGTTGTTTGTAAATTTCGTTCTAACAGTTTTAAGCAACAGGTAGCACAATTCCTCCCGCTTGAAATGAAAGTGAACGCGCGCTGGCGACGGAGGGGCAACCGCACAAAGCCTTACCTTTGTACTACACACCCTGTGCACACCACCATTGACGTCACGCAATAAGAAGCTCTTCACACTCCGTTAACTTTATATCGCTCGATTTTGTTCTGTTCCCAGCAATAAACAGAAATTGGAAATACAATTTACGTTTTTTTTTCATCTTCATTCCCAATACCCCCTCCCCCCCAAGAAGGGTTGCTTCTTTGCTGAGCGAAGATCACGATCGCAAGGGGGTTTGTTGAGGGTGTTTGGGTTTGCAAATTGCGGTTCGTCGCCTTAAGTCTTTCTGGGCGCAGCTTTGTTGCATTGGCGATGCGCGCGCTTGGAATAAAACGTCCGTTTCCGGAGTTTCGTGCGACACAAACGCAGAGAGCCGTGTACGTCAATCTCGTCCGAGAGAGATTGATCTGTGTGTGTGTGTGTGTTATGTGTCCATCATCCTGCACCACCATCGTTCACCCTTGCTCCTTGCCTTTTCGCTTGAAAATAGTGTAATTAAAAGGCGCAGAAGTTATTTTTCAATCTTGTAGCTAAAACACCAGGAAGAGATCAATCAGGATAGGGGCACATATTGAGCCGTCGTTTTGTTTCTTTTACCATCGGCAGCAATAATCACGCAAAGCAACAATTGCATTTCTAGAGAAGATGTATGCAGTGCAGATAGCAGGGCGCCTGTGGACTGCATGCATATGTGTTATTGATTTTTGTTTTGTTCTTTATGATAAATTGCAGTACATTTATCATATGCCATTCCTTGGCGTGGTTGCTGCGGGCAGTCTCCTCGAGTACGTCAGAGACACCCGACCGATGGGGCTGCTGTTCAGTTTTGTACCAGATAAATTGGAAACTGCAAATTGACCGTGCTTGCTTCTTCGTACGATTTATTGATTTGCCTTGCGCTATTGGTTCGTTCACTTCCGTGTGTTGAGCTGCAGGGGGTGCTTTTCCATTAACCACACACAATTGTATGTAAAACAGTTGTGAAAAATATTGTTCAATCGAAAGCGGATAATAAAGCGGAGCGAAATTTATGTTTCAATTAAAATAATCAAACATATGTGGTAAAACGGATTGGCTAGAACTTGTTCTAGAACGTAGCACAAATACGCAGCACGAAGCTTTATCCGATAATCATCCATGTGCGACATCGCGTTCTTGTATAGCTTTGTGTACCGCGATCGATTGAAGCTCCGATCGAACGGTCGCAGGGGGGCAGTTCAACGGGTGCGCGTTCGTGTGTGTGTATTTTATGTCTTGAGTCGAGCATCGCATATCAAATGAGATGATGATGCTTCGTTTTCATGACGTTACGTTTCTTTGTGTGCCTTTTTTTGCTCGCATGCTTGCAAAACAAGCCATGACAGATCATCCATCGAAACGCCACGATCGAACGATCGGAACACCACCGAGAGCACACCCTACACAGGTAGTAGGAACAACGTGGCCCGGGAATGTCTACCGGTGGTGTGTGTGTGGTTGTTTCCCTTTCCTTACCCTTCCACCAATCTCCCAGAGCAGCCGGCAGGAAGCCATTGAACGCGTTTCATTTTTTTTTTCGGTGTGTTTTTATAGCGGCTTGGCTCGGCGGCGGCGGCGGCGGCGTTTTGGCCCGTTAGGATCCAAGGCCGTTGGGTGCATTGGAACAACGCCGCACGATCGCGGCGTCATTCGCGAAGATGACGTTTCGGGACGTGGGGTGGGGTTGGGAGAATGGTTGAGTTACAGCCCCCTCATGGGCTAGAGCTGGGTACCGTTAGGTTGGGGAAAAAAGGAGGATCAACTGTGCCGGTAAAGCCTTGCACGAGGAAAAGCTTCTATTGGAAGGAGTAGTTTATTTACAAAGCAAGAGATTGTACAATTTATTTACATAGAAAACATAAAAGTTTAGGAAGTAAAATTCAAACTTTTTATAAAACAAGGTAAGAGGCTCTAAAAAGGAACAATTAAGATAATCACTAGTTATAACCATTAAAATCAACACTCAAGCCTAATCTGTTAACATTTGTACACTAAGGGAGGAAAACTACGCAACATCAACTAACTATGGTTACGTTTACTGTACAAAAATTCATTCTAACGGATAGCTGAAGACGTTGGAATGGAGCATTGCATGGAAATTCTATGTTTAATGTTGCTTTTTTTTTAAATTGATCATCAACGACGGAGTGGAGAGGGCGGGAGTATGCTGTAGTCAAACAAACACTGCTTCCTACCTCAAACAGCTGATAGTAACGACTTGACTGTGCAAATGATTGATGTTGATATGTTGAGATGACGAATGAGAGAAAAGATGGTGAGGTTGTTGTAGTTGATCGGTTGGTTGATTTTATGGGGTCGTTTTGAGAATTCCATTTATTGGTTCTCGTTCGGTTTGTTTTGTTCAAAAGTGAGGTCGATAATTTTAACCGAATTGATTTGATTGATTTTGATCGTTTTTTTCATGAGTGCGCGTTATTGCGTTTAATCCGGTTTGTTTTGTGTTTTAGTTTGATGAGGATGGTGAAAATGTTGACAGTGAAAAAGGCGCACCAAAAAAATGAAGACGATAATACACCGCAACCGAAGGTTAAACAGAGAAGCAAAAGAAAATAGAGAAAGAGAGAGAGAGAGAAAGAAAGATCTGGTTAGAAGAAAGCTCGGGACGCCCTTGAAAGCGGAGAGAGAGAGAGAGAGCACGGACGCGTTAAGGAGGAGGAAGCACGTTCGCACGAGCTAAAAGAGACTTTTTAAACGGCCAGCGACGAACCTTTCCGAATGACGGATGGTGGCGCACCCCAAGACACCCACCCACCCACCGACTGCGCGACCAGGACCAGACAATCACCGTGAGGTTCGCGAAAACGTTTCTTCTTCAGCCTCCCTGTCCGTCCGGCCGGTTTGACGTAAGATTTAAAACCATTTGTGAGGTGACGATGAGCGAGGAGAGCGATAAGGGAGCGATCATCGCGAAACATTCGGTCAGCGGAGCAGCACTAATGGCGTGGCGGGTGTGTGCTCCTACTCTTCACCTTCAAACTTCCCGCCTTAAAACGCAGACAGACAGGTGGTCGGGGGGAGAGCTGTTGTCATTTTTACGAGTTGGGTTAATTGGATTTTTAGTTTTCCAAAAAGCGACGGGAGTTCAGTCGATTTTAGCCGTCAAAAACTTAACCATTCATGGTGGGTTTAGCCACGAGGGGACATTGTAGGGGATTTTTATTGTGTTAAATCTACCCAACTATTGCTTGATGGCAACGACAGCTCCAAAACGGGACAGTGCAAAGGAAAAGGAAAATGGCATCAAAAAGAGATTTGGCGAAAAGAAGGAATAGCAGCTATGAACCGAATCTAAACAGGGGAGTGTGTTTTGGAGGCAAAGAAAATCAATCAACCAAGAAAGCACCATTGGTCATTCATGTGCTGTCCAGCTGAAGGAACACAGTATGCGGGAATTGTCAGATTTCGTACTGAGCTGTGAATTCCACCGTTTTGGGATTTATATGGGATGGCACAAAATCAAAGCAAAGAGTGCAGAAGACGCACATGTGGGTGTCTAACGAATCAGAATAGGCATCTATAAACAATAATCGTTTCTTTTTGTGGTGTAGAGAAGAACCGCTGTCATTAAATGTTCTATTTTGCTTGTAAAAGAACACATTCAACATGGAAAGCGAAACAGAAAGCAAAGTCCACAACAAAACGTAACGACAAAACTAACGCAAGAAACGACCAAAGCATCACAAACACACAATTGACATGTGAAACGGAAGGAATTTGCGCGAAATAATAGAAACGTTCTACCGATTATAAAAAGCGACCGAGAATGAAACGATTTCACATAGAAAACAAACTCTCGAAGCATCTCACATGGGAAGGATAGCGTATTCCTTGCATGAAACCGATTAAAGGAAAATAAAAAAGTAACACTTCGTTTGCGCCTTACCTGTACGCACGGTTTGCAGAGGTTCACGCACAGCCCGTCCGAATCCTTCGAGTAGTGCTCGACCAGCTCCTGCAGCGTGCGGAATGTGGTCCTTCGGGCGATGAAAAAGCCGCCCTCGTCCAGCTGCCGTATGCGGTAGTGCTTGACCGTATCGCCATCGCGCACTGGAAATGGAAAAGGAATTAAGCGAATTAGCAATTATTAACCGTCAATATCCCTGCTGCTGCTGGTCCGTCCATCCAAGAGGAGGAGAAGGAGAGAAGCTCAAGATTTACTTACCGGATAGGGAATAATCATTGTGACGGCTTTCCGAGTCGCGGATCAAGAATGCGCCGTGTTCGTTCTCCGGTAGCAGCAACTTCTTCTCCGCCTCTATTCTTTTGATCTTGCGGAAGTACCATCTAACGAGAGAGAAGGAGTAAGTAAGCGAACAGATTAGCAAAATGACGCAAGGGGTTTGAATAGAGTTTTATTCAGTACAGTATGGCTCTATCGGTGGAATTTTGTATACAAAAATTGTTGAATTTTTGTCCACAAATGAGATTTTCTGAGCTGAAATTACTAATTTTAATCTAAATTGAACTAAACTTATTTGGATATTACGTTTATTGCCAATTTAGCAAACATAACCTTAAATAAACTTTGTGTATTGACCGTAATTCATTCCTAAAACAGCGAGTAACACAACAAAGAATTCATCAATGCATTTTTAATCAAAGAATTGAAGAAATAAATTGTAAAAGAGATTTTTTAATTTATTTCTTTTTTTCTACTATTTCTAAAACAATCTACATGGCCTCTTATGTGGCCCAAGCAACTTGAAATCTATCCTACACTATACTGAACTATCACTTAATATCCATCCAATAACTGGAGTCAAGTTGAGTAAAAAGAGCTAGTAAGTGTTTTTTTTAAGAATCAATAGAGTGATTCGAATCGAAATACACATAGGATAGGGCATGGACAAAAAAAAAGGTTAATTAGAGCTTTACTGACATCTCTCAAAAGTTAATAATTGAGAATTCATTACTAGTGTCCTAGTTCTAAGTATCCTAGTTCTAAGACTAACAAAAACAAATTTGCATTTCTGTAGTTCTTCTGGGTAGTAAGGTTGTATTTTGGTTTTTAATGTAGGTATACATGTTTTTAACGATTTAACGTATTTCTAGGCGTTCTTATAAATTCTGATTGGTTTCTGTATTCTGTACATGCTGAATAAACTCTCCTGGTAGTCTTAAGTTTTACCCTAGCACCATTTCTGCAGGAGTTACCTGTAGGTTTTCTTTAATTGCTCTTATTCCTAACAGTATTAGAGGCAGTTTCTCGACCAAGGATATTTTAGTCTTAGTCCTGTCCAAATATTGAGGTTAATTTTGGCTTGCAGATATGAGAAGTCAATTGAGTTCGAAAGTAATTTTGCCCCAAATATATTTTGGGCAACCCTGTATTACCAACATTAAACACTGTGTATAAACGAATATATTTTCTTTGAACTGACTCAAGCTTATATTGATCCAGACAATCGAATAGGAACACCAAATAACTGAACAATACTCAAGTACAGACCGGACAAACGATAATGGAACGAGGACATGCTCCGTGTTCTCCTTTATATTCTCTAACCTAATAACATTAATTACAAAAAAAACCCTAATTGCATTACAAAAAAGTGTAAAATTCATAGGAAATCATAAAGCGACATTAAAGGGTAAAACTGTAACACGCGCGAAAAAAAGGGCAACACATTCCGATGGTGTTAGGAGGGCTTGATTGCAGTTGCCATCCCAGCAACCACCATCACCACCACCACCACTACCTACACTACTCTACTGCCGGACTTCATTTGCTGGAATGAACGACCGCACCAACTCCCCGAAGGAAAGGCCCGGAGGAAAGTTAATTAGCGCCTGCCACACGCAACCGAAACATCCTAGGGCCGGCAGCAGCCGCTGCCCAATGGGTGTCGTTGGAAATTGTCCATTTTGGACAGGTGACTATCATGCAGGCGGACGTGGCCAATCTAGACCACGTGTGGTGGACCCCTTATACGGCGGCGGTTGACGGGCGGGCTGGTAGGATGGCCATTTCTCCCATCACAGCACGCCAATCGCTCCCAAAGGGCCGAGGGGAGAGTGAGCGCGCGCGCGCGCCACCCGCTTGTTACGAAGAAAGTCTATAATTACCCAGCACTACTACCCATCCCTTGCAGGCAGGCAGGCAGGCAGGGTGTGTATTAGATACATTTCCCGTACCGCGCCTTTCATCGCAGCCCTGCTCCTTTTAGCTTCTCTTACCACAGGATGGGCGATCAGTGTTTGACATATACAGGGGAAGTGATGAGGATGGTGGTGGCAAATCTGCATCTCTGTGGTACGGTTTAAAAAAAGCTAATCATACAAATACGGCGGGCCCGGGTGTGCATAATTCGCAACGATAAGGCTCGCAGCAGCAGCAGCAGCACGACCCTATCTCGCCCTTAATTGGCATCAGGGCGGCAGATGCATTTTTGCCCATTTCGCAACGCAACTCCGGGTGAGGTGGAGACAAAATGGTCCCCATCCTTACGAGTGACATAAGCTGCGTTTTGCCTTCCAGGCCCTTACACCGAACCTTCCCGCTCGTAACACTATGAAGCGTTTTTGGAAAGCTCTCGATATGGGAGAAGGGCTTGTCGATGCATTAAACAATTTCTATTGGAATACAACCACCCAAAGCGATGATGCTGCTCTCCGCACAAAGTGACAATGGGGAATGTTTTGCAATTTTCCACCGATCGAAAGGGACCATCATTTTTCTCTTTGCAATCCACAAATAGATGGTGGCGTTGTTAGGCGACATTCGTGTCTTTCATTTGCACATCTAATTGGGAACTAGTTTCTAGTGTTGGTGGCTGGAAATTTATGCGTACAGCAAGATAGTGTGGATAGTGTTTGCATTGGCAATTGTCGAGCAGTGCGCCCCACAGGTTTCGGTGAGAGAACAAAACAGCGCGATACGGAGGGGAGATGATCACGCGCTCATCATGTGTGTTTCTCACGCATTGCGGCAACTGATGTACTTTGTGCCGAGGGGATCAATTATCGACCCAAAGTGCAGGTTAAAAATAACGCCACATTAAATCAGCTTGTTTGACTGAGCGCGGCTGGGAGAGAGATGTAGCAGAACGATGAGGTGGTGGTGGTGGTGCAACAATATCAAGCCCCGCCGCAGCAAAGTGTATCATCATCATCCGGTGGCGTGCGAGTAGAATCACTGTAAACTCACTGTGTTAGCTTACATAAAACCCAAGCCCGAACAGGATGAAAGCACACTGTTTCCATGGGTACAAGTTCATCATTGGCGTAAATAATAATCAATGATTTACATGCTCGAATAAGTTACAAGCGTGTAACCGAGCTTTAATCTTGCCAGCGCTTGTCGCCACTTGCCGGCAAAAGAGTAATTGTTTTGCACACAATTTATCTGAACATCCACAAAACGATAAGCCAGATCCATTGGTAAATTATTCGAAATAAGCGCATTAATTTGCCACGACTGCGATTCGCTCGGTGCCATCCACATCCGTTCGATGCAATTAATATCTTTCGATGCAGCACACGATGTGCGGCGCAGACAAATTGTAAACACTCCTCTCTCTCTATCGTCTCTCTAGCAGCAAGCTTTGAGACAGCAGTAACTATGTACGGGGCTCAATTTACGCATCAATCAGACCCTGTTGAGGCTCAAAGCTTCAGACCTGCTCAGGTTCCAAGTTCGTGACTGTATGATAAAGCACAAAAATTCGCACACACGATAAAATGCACGCAATTAGCAAAAAAAAAAAAGGGGGTTACTACTACACAGTTGCGCCTTGTCGATGATGATTCCGCACGAGACGGCGAGCCCTGTGCGCTGCTGCTGTTTATTTAATTTATTGTTTTGTTTCGTGCTGTTGCCATCATACGGCTGATAGACAGCGAGACGAAACTCACAACTCATGGGACAATTATTTGTTTGTCAGATTGTGTTCAGCCACTGTACTGCACTATGTGCGCGTGTGTGTGTGTGTGCTGGTAATTATATGCCCTCAGTTGTTGAATGTAATGCTGCTGGTTTGGCTGGTTGGCGCCAAAACAAAAATTGATTGTAAAAAAAAACAAACCCAAAGAGCAATAAACCACACACGTTAACGTTAAAGTGTCTGGAGCTTATTTGCATTAAGCAATAAAAAAGAGAAAAAACTAGTCTAAATGAACGCGTAAAAAGGTGTGTTAAACACGAAAACGGTACGTAATTGTGTACGGTAATTGGAAGCACTTTGGCAGTTTAGCGAATTGTGACAGACATCTTTTTGTTGTTGTCAGTTGCTTTGTTCGGAAGCGAGCACAGACACACCAGACAGCACAAAATAGAAAGAGATCTTTGCGATTTTCCCTTATTGAATTAGAGACACATGACAAAGAGGAGGAGTTTGATCAAAATCATCACAACACACACGCGCGTGGTACCTGTAAATTGTCATTAATTTACATTTATGCACGGCTTATCAGGCCTAGCTTGGAAATTACAACATTGCATTGCCCCGAGAGCGTGAAATTGTGCAAATGTGAGGCTAAAAATAACTTACAAGTGGAAAATTTTCAAACCAGCCACCATCGTGCATCCGCCGACAATGAAATGTCGCCCCCCTAACCGGGGAGGTGACGACGATCGGGTGCCGCTGATAGGGCGTGAAAACTTTCCACCATTTTCCAGAACAGTCACCAGCAAGCAGACAGATCGCAGATAGAGTGAGCGATGTACAGTGGCGCTGATCTTTATTTTTAATGCCGGTGTTTGTGCCACTATTGAAAGGGCAAAACAAACAGCGAAAAACAAGAACGATGGTCGTTAAAATGAGGGTACAAACATGCACAGAATTTCTGGAAAATGCCACACGTTTCTGTTGGAGGGATTTCCCAGCTTAGAAGTTCGCTTTTATTGCTGGCATTATGTAACAGCGTGGTTTATGAGGCTGTGGAGAAGTAAAGAAAACAATGTAAGTAAAAAAGCACAAACATGCACACCCTCACAGAAGCAACAATGGAGCTTCAAAATGTTTCTTTGCATCATCAATATTTTGATATTTAATTTCTTCAACATACCACACTCATTACATCATCGAGGCGAAATAATTTTCGCTGAGATCAGCGTAGCAGCTCATCACCTCTGCCTTGTGGCGGTTGTGGTAAAGGCAAAGCCTTAATTTCAAATTCGAACCCACTGTTGCTCAATTCTTAAGACTCATCCGATCTATTCTGGTGCGATTCCGTGCGTTGTTTGCCTTTCGCTGTCCGCACATTCGACGGGTGTGTGAATGCTCTTTGCATCCGTGTCTTGACGCAACTGTTGGGAAGAATTTGCTGTGGATGCTGGAAGCCCACTGCGAATACGAACAGTCTAAAGCTCATTGAAGGAAGGTATTCGTGTGGCCAAAAAAAAAAAGAAGAAGCCTGTGTAAATCCAAACACAGCAACGCGGAAAGACTCAATCCGGACCATGATGCGCGCCATTGAAAAAGAAATCAACCGGCGGACGGACGAAAACAGTAGCAATCATGGGGCGATTAACGAAGAATTGTGAAGATCATTCCGTTTAATTGAATTATCGTGGCTAAGGTGTGGCGTAGTTCTTTCCGGGATTTCCAGCGATGGGAATGGTGAGATGCTGCTGAGTATGGAAAGAATTTTGTTTGAAGCTCTCTGTGATGGTAAATCTATTGCTAGTTGAGCTTTTGCGTAATGTGGTGAAATGCTTTCCGAACTGGAGAGCAAGCAGTGAGACATTAAAGATTTATTTCATTATTAAAATCTCTTTGTAAGTACGAAAGCAATACGTAAATGATTAATAGACCTCCCAGCTTGTACTGCTGCCTTTTGCATTTGTTTGGCACAGCTTAGGGTAAGTAAAATTCGCACATTATTAAACAGCACACACTACTAATAATAACACAGATTGAATGGCGTGCGATCAATTGAACGGACGATCTAGAGCCGCAGAAAAAAACAAATTACATGCAATTTATGCGCTGGGCGTTGAGTAATCCACAATACGCTTATAAAAAAAAAGCCTCTTACATCTGCCCAGCGGCACCAACTCGGAGTTAATTTGCACTTTTGGGCAGGCAAACGATGACGGTATAAATAAAGCATGTATAGACACACGCAGTTCACGCAGAAAAAAAGGGATCGTGCATTTGAAAATGAGACTAATCACGGGGGGCGGGCGGTGTAGGCTTAACCCGGCGCCGCCGTCACCAGGCCTACCGGTGTTCCGTGTGTGCCGGAAGTGTGAGATCACCAGCACCGCTAAAGACAAATGCCCATTAGTTGCTGCGCAGTTAGAAAAATATAGTTTGACAAAAAAATGGCTTGATATAGGATGTTATTTTTACAGTTAAGAAGTTATATTTATATTAAATTAACGCTACAGCGTTGAAAGGAGTTTTTCGACTAATTAAGAACTTTATAATAACTAACCTAGGTAAATGAAATCATGAACGTAATAGTCTATGTTAGGATTAGGAAGTAAAAATAAAAATGGTATAATAAATATAATAAGCAAAAAGGATGTAAAGATGAGTTAAATAAAAGAAAGACTCATAAAACGAAACGAATGAAATAAAAAAGCTTTTCTTATCAAGCAAAAGCGATACAATGCAACAATAAATTAAAAGATAAAACACTAAACCAATTTGAGCAAAGACAAATAGTAAAAGATTAACACGAACAGCTAAACACAAAAGTATCCTTTATAAATGCAAGAAGTAACAATAAAATGAAGAAGCAAGAAAGCAATTCTAAACAAATAAATGTAGTAGAATTAATTTAATAAACAAGAAAAAATGTAAAAAAATAGGAACTCATGAAACAAAACGAATGAATCGAAACGAATGAACCAATTAATGATATTTTTAAATAAAACTAAATCAATATAATGATATAAAAAAAATAAAAAGAAAAAAACTACATCAAACCAAACCTATTCCACGATACAACAAAAAGGCAAACCGCAAAAGATAAACATGAACTGCTAAAACACAACTATGTCTCCTTCACAATTGCACGGTAGACACTTCCTCACACAATCGTCTGGCATTTGACCAAAAACGGAAAACTTATGTGCTCATTACACGACCGCCCCGATAAACTCACCGCGATAAAGTGTGAGCCCATATAATTGGCCACTTTATTGCGGACAAGCCCATCTTGTGCAGCGGGCTCTAATTCGGCCCGAGGAGCAACA
The DNA here is from genome assembly GCA_008817895.1 of Anopheles fontenillei. Taxonomy (NCBI): domain Eukaryota; kingdom Metazoa; phylum Arthropoda; class Insecta; order Diptera; family Culicidae; genus Anopheles; species Anopheles fontenillei. The sequence goes on from VTWG01000464.1 coordinate 43,490, forward strand.
GAACAACAGAAGAACCCACACTGCATTATGCACACCAAAGGAAAGCATTTATTTGGGAGAGAAATAAACCCAACCAAACCTACACAGACCACAGGGTGGTAGTGGCGACCTATTGGCGTCATAATTCCCCTCCCCAACAATGCTGCCGCTGCTGAATTTGCAGGTCGATGTGGCCAACCAATGCACCACATCTCCTTCTCCTCGTCCAGCAGGTGGATGTGCCAAAAAGCAGACACGCACGCACGGGTGTGCATTGGAGCTATGGGGCCAATCGGAGGTTTTCGCACGTCACAGTGGCCAATGCCAAATGCACCGATAAGGGTAACTGAAAACAGGGGACAGAGAGACAGGAGGAGGCGCAGCCGAGTTCCAACTGGGCCATAAAGCAACAGAGTGAATGGGGGAGTGGGATGGTAGATTGTTTGAAGTGCAATTGCACACTGTTTGGCATAGTTTTGTGTTTTGTTGTTTTTTTCCACTTTTTGTAGATGAGGGTTGAACTCGTAAAAACAGATACATTACTGTTTTATCTATTTTGGTGTGTGTGTGTTTTTTTTTCAAATCGTTTCTAGCAGGGTTAAAGCACTGGAAAGAATTTCAACGATGCGTGAAACAAAGCACTGACTTTTCCATCCCTTCTTTTCCCCCAACTGTATCCGCCAATAAAAATTATGAATTATTTTGACAGCCAACAACGAGGGTGGCGGCGATGACCTAGGCAAGCCGTAAAAGAGCATTGTGCGTTGACCTCGTTTTCCATCGCTGCAGCAGCAGTTGTCGCACAGAACGGCACCAATCCCCGCTTCAACCCCTTCTCACACCTCCATTGTTGCTTTTTGCATATCAGTCGTCGCCACGTGGCCGATATGAGTAATGGGGTTGTGATGGGCTTGTTTCCTTCCATCCGCTCGGTCGCGGAGGTTACAAAACGCGCTTTGCCCATGTGTCACCACCGACTGTGTGTGTGTGTGTGAATGATAGTGTAGTACGGGGCTTCTCCTCCGCAATGTGTCACTGAGAACCTCCGCGTGTCTGTGTTCTCTTCTCTGACCTTCCGCTCCCTCGTCTGCTGAATGGTTTATTGTGCGATTATGACGATGTTGATGATGATGATGCACGAGACGCGGAGATGTGTTAAAGATTCGCATTAGTGCGGATGGTAAGCAGAGGGCACCACCGGCGCACGACAATGAAGAGGAAATAAATGTTTCTCCACTGTTCTTTTTTTTCTGCAAAACACACAAATGCTGCACACACATAATTGCATCACACACGTCCGGCCACGAGGAGGTCGGCGCATCATGCGGCGAGGAAATCGAAATATTAAACGTGCCGTTCCGTGGGAGGGTAAATTAGCTTGCGCGAATGGCTGCTTAATGCTCGTCAAGGGAGTATGTGTCGTTAATCGGCAACGGTCGCTAATGGATCGTGTACATGTGTGTCCTTTCGGAAAAGGATGTATATTAACACCACCCCACAGGCAATGTGTAAATAGTGTAAAAGTAATCGACAAATGGGCTTTTTTAGCGTAGTAAATGCGTTAAAAGCTCGCTGATATTTAATGATATTTAATATAATATAATACAATATAATGATATTTAAAAAAGGGGTTAATCAAACTGTTGAGTGGTATTAATTTCAATTCGCAGTATTTATTACACGTACTCGCACCTCACCTAGATTGCACCAAGATCATTAAAAAAGAGAAGGTGATTATGTGCACACACAAAAAAACAAAAACAAAACAAAAGCCAAACCACACAATCTTACTTTGCCCGTCCCGATTTCTAGTGACGCAGGAAGATGGAGCTGCATTCGCGTGCACGGGGATGAAGTGAGTGAAGTTAAATCAATCAATTCAAGCGCCTACCCTGTCATTAGAACGTCTTGATCGGGCTGCAAAAAAAGGCTACACGGATAGAGCTAATAGGCTCACGAGCGAATCGAACAAAAACAAAACAAAAAACAATCTAACGACCACCGGACGCAGGAGCAGCTTTCCAGGGCGGCGGAAGATGCACCGAAACGATCGTACACCCAATAGTAATTGCACATCAAAAGTCACATTTTCAACCACGTTTTGCCGCCAGCTGGGGCGTGTGCGAATGGGCTGACGACGGACGAGCAGAGTCATAATTGGATTGAGCGTCGTGCCAGTGTGTCGAACTCATCCTTTATTGCTGCTGTTGCTGCTTTGTGTCCGTTTAATTCAATCGCAATTCGTCGATGGGAAAAATAATCTCGCAACAAACAAACAAACGAACGCTTCTCTCCACTCTAACTCGTTTTCCGTTCCTCCAACGTTCCGCGTCAACAGGGAGCTTGGTCGATTCTAATCACTATCAATTCCGTCGCTGCAGCAGCATGTGCGCTCGATAATTGGCGAAAAATATGCACGAGATGCGCGTAATGCAATCGGCGAGATGCATCCGCGGAGTAAGTGTAATATTTCGCACACAGACACACAGGCCGCCGGCGCGCAAAAATAAGATCACGATCGTTAGAAATGATCGGGAAAGGGTGCATGAGGTGTGAGAAAAAAAGGAAGGGAAGGAATCCATCGCATCCAACAACTCTCTCGACTGTTGATTCGTGGTGCGACTTTGGCATCGAGTTGATCGAGTTTGGATGAATTTAATTCGCACGATTTTGGTGCTACCCACTTCCCCTGAAGAGTCAAGGTTAGCAATGTTTTGGTTTGGTTTGTTTGTGAAGCGCCACACAGAACGGTAGCAGTTTCCCATCCCTACCCCCTTCCTCCCCGGGAGCAGGTTTTGAAATTTGGAATCGCGCTTGATTGGAAAAAGAGGTGTGGTGTCTCGTCCGTTCGTATGACCTCAAATTCGTCCCACAAGTAGCAAGCGCCTCGATCAATGTCTGGCGCCAGGAGAGTTGGCCTGTTCGTTTGGCTCCCGTGCTGAACATCTGTGTCTTGCTGTTGGTGTACTCTTTAAATGTTAAAGCACTTTATCACCGCACGCAAGAGAGAGAGTCTGCCTGCTAATAACAGTGATGGGTTTGACAGGGGGGGAATCAGAATCAATCCTAAGGGATTGATGCCGCTTGTACAGCAATCTATGCTGTATCTTCCACATAAAAAAGCAACACAAACACTTCCCAGTGGCCGTCCCCGATGTGCTGTTCCCGAGTGGTGTGCCTATTCCCTTTACCCACTTTATGACACCCGGCGGACAATCGACAATACTGACATCAATCGAAGGTAGAGAGGCATGAGCAAGTTAAAAAATCAATAGACATACAAGGCACACACACACACACACATACAGAAGATACGATCAGATGATACGAGTTGAAAATAAATGCTCCTTTATGTTGGCCCGGGTAACGAGTGAAAAACGGTACATAATCATGCTGCTTGCTCTGGAGGTAGGATCGCGATTAGGCCGAAGAATGGCCGATAGAAAATGTTCAGATTTATCGACCATAGAAATGCTCGCCGGGGAAGAAAGTTGTCTGGCCGATCTGACCGATTGCAGAATAAATTTATGATTTCTTTAAACTCTGATGAAAACGGGACGACTGAAGCTTCGTTCGCTGCCAATAGCTGTCGTTGATGTAAAGAAATCTGTTTAAGCTATTATCGGCGAAAAATTACGATATTTTCATTTGTGCATTAGAGATCTTTTCAATTAAGGTTTTCTATATCGTATTTTAAATTATTATGTTTGTGAAACCATTTCAAAACATATCTACTTCTCTGCATTTTGTTTTAGAAACTTAGTATTATTTGAGTCGTACAAAAAGAACGCTTTTGGTCGATTTGAGCATTGCAGAATTTTGAATGAACAAATATTTTTAGTTCTAACCCATTTAGTGTGGATCAATTTAATAAATTGTAATAAAACTATTTAAAGCTAGCTCTTTTAATTGCTTCATATTAAATAAAATGCGAAACAAAAAATAGAAAATGATAGCTAACCCTATTTAACTAAATAAACTTGATAGAAAATGAAGCCAAATGGTTTTTACTTCTTGTCACTTTTCCGTTCTACACAAATTCCTAAGCTTAAGGCGTCTTCCCGTGATTAGAAAGGTAAACGAGAAGTTTTTGCTCAAACAAATCTCCAATGCATATTAACAGCACTCAACCCGACAGGAGAAGCACATGTTTACCAATGTTATTATGATACTCTTCACGCGTTGTGCCGCACTAATGGCTCTTTTCACGCGCACCGCGTGAGCAGAGCAGTGTTTCTCTTCGCGTGTTTCGGGCAAGAACACCTCAAACAACTGTCAAACGAACGATTGGACTATTGGACGTTCGATCAATACACACACTGGTGTCGTCAATATATATGTGTGTGTGTGTGTTGAGTGGTTGTGTTTGTCCGATCAACCACTGTTTTAGGGATGGAAATCAAAAGTTAGAAGCAAAAAAAGAGTGCAAGAGAAAAAACAAGCCACCACTACACGCCACCAGGCGGACGACACACCACACTCTCCACATTTTCGTACGAAACTAGGTTACGTTCACTTTTCTTCATCCGTCTCTGTCTTCGCGCCAGAGCCTCCGTACACCACAACCGAGCCTTTAATACTTTTTCTCGCAAAAAAAAACCCCCGATCGCGATCAGAAAATGCTGTATCGCTGCACAAGCAAACTTCTGACGACTACTGTGCGCTTCCGGTCGACAGTTTTGGGGCCTGCGACCTGGTGCGGCCTGGTTTGTCAGCCACATTCAGTCTCACTGCAGCCCCACCACGCCGTGCAAAACATGTTTCGTGCTTGCAAGCAGAATTTGAAATGTTTTACATCGCCAAAAGCGAGACACAGTTACTAACCGGTGGCCAACCCTGGCGTGCGTAAAAAAAAAATCTCCCAACCTCCATTTAAGCGAGCATCCGTTTCTGCCTTTGCCAATCCATCCCACCACAACTTTGTAGCAGGTGCGAAATAGCGCAAACATGAAATAAAAACCCAACCCCAAGCGGCACGAAGAAATGTCGCAAAGGAAATGCGAACCGATGGCGCGATTAAGATCGCGATCGTGGCCGGCGCGCGCGCAAACTTGCCCTGCGCTAAAGGCAGAAATGCCGCCACGATCGTGTGCGCGCCCTCGGGGCAGGAAGAAAGTTATATGACAACTGCGCGAGATGAAACACGGATGCCCACAACACAACACAACAGAGAGGAGTTCAACATACACGGGCGGGCTTGTTGTTTTTGAGCGATGTCTTTTTTGCGATCGCCGCAGCAAAGCATGTAAAGCAGAGCAGTTGGCAAGGGTAAGGTGTGTGTGTGTGTGTGGCAGGGCCGTCGCCAGAAGGAAGCAAGCAAAACAAGTCGTGTGGCCTGCTAAAAATAGCAAATGGCAATTCGCGTGTCGCGCGCATCGAGAGCGGGAACGACCATTTGTTGTGACTGTGTTAAGTAATGTAATTTGATTTCTGTCGCGCTGAATTGCCGTTCGGAAGGACGGACATGATGCTTCCCTCCGCGGACCATTCGTATGCGCCCGTGCCGGTGTGCCCTGCCGACGCCTCAACCCAGTTGATTTGTTTATCGCGACCAACTGTAATTGCACGACAATTACGCACATCACTACTGGCCCGGGCGAAAGGAGTTCTCGCTCCCCTATCGTGGGTATCATGATCAGGCCTGTTCTGTGACTTCTGTGGGACGATGATACTGCTGCTACTGCCATTTGAGCCGGAGCAAGATGGAGGCAAAAGCACCGTTAGCGTTATATTGCGTTTATGCATCCACATTCGAAACATCGTGGGACCTGAGCACAGACCGACGGTGAGCGTTTGGCGCTTTGCTACTTCGCGTGTGTGTCTGTTTTTATTTATTTACTTTTTTTTGCGCCCGCTCGCGTATCTGGTAAAGCTGGCAGAATTGCACAATCGTGGCCAATATAGTAGTGCTGGCGGGCGAAATCAAAACACTAATCGGTCCGGCACGGCATCGGCCACCAGCCGCCGAGCAGGCAAAGAAGAAAGACGCGAGATTGTGTGCGACCGAAGCGACAGAAAATAGGCCATCGAAGGTGCTGGCATCGGCCAAGGTGCCCGGAGAGAAAGATCATGTTATCATCATCATGGCCTGGCGGTGTGCTGCCTGCCCTGATATGGGGCTGGCAGCGGAACGCATCTTCGCATTCCGATCGCACTGGCGCACGGAAATGAGGTTAATGCGCAACGAAATAAATCTCGTCCTAACGCGGCGATTGGACACTGTCTCTCTTCCACGTTTAAGGAAGCGCGCGAGGGCGAAAAAAAAAATGCGCAAAAAACGCTTGCTAGAATCATGAGGTTCGTCGCTTAAAGTCTTCCGTTTCGTTGATGACATTTTCAACCGGATATTACGTGGAGGAAATGCTTGGAAATCTCTTTCTTATCTATGGCTGAAGTTTTTGGATACAATAGCTTCTTCTAAGAATCAATAAAACAAAACAAAGACTAATCTTCATAAAAGAAAAAAAAGAGGTTCGTCGCTTTAAGTCTTTTATGTGCACCATGAAGGTTTGATAGCAGAAAATGCGATAAATATATTTCTTTAATTCAAAGAACACAATCTAGGCTGGCTGGTTGAAAAAGCTCTACCCCTCCCCAATTCCCATTAATGAATAATCAATCCAAACGAATCAATTCGCAACCGCTTCCGTCCTCGAGAAGGACGCCAGAAGACGAACGAAACAAAACAACAAAAAACATGTTACAGTGCTACTTGGCCACATAATATTGACGCGCTCCCTCGAGTTCACCGGTCAGAGCGGCCGGGTGGGTGGGGAAAGGAATGACGCTAATAATTTCTCTCGAAGAATTCCTCCGCAGCAAGGACGGTCGCACCACGTGAAAGCGCCTGGCGCCAGCCCACATCGAATGAAGCAATAGTTGAACGAATGAAAGAAAAAAACGCACAGTTGGACAGAGAGGAGTGTGGGGCGTTTCCCGAAGGTTGCTACCACACGCACAAGGAGCCAAACAGGGCAGGGGCAGAGAAAGGGGGGGATCGTAGTTTTGCTGCAAATGATATGGAATCCCGCACATAAACCTCTCTCCCACCCGCTTCACAGCTAGTTCCTTCCTCGTAGAGTGGCGCGACCTCGTGGCGATTCTCTGACTCTGCTTTTTTTTGATGATGCTGACCACCAGATGATGCTGTTATTTGACGCTCCCCACGCATGGCCGATGGGGTGGTTAGTTTATTGAACGGTGAGCGAGAAGGATGGATTTCCAGGGCCGTCGTCGTCGCCCGGCGCGCGAAGAGATGGCGCCGGTAAGATATGCAGGAGAAATGCACGGGAGAGGAGGCAACTAGAGGGGCGCTCTTTTTTTCGTCTCTCCCCTCCATCCGACCCGAGGGCACACCGCGAGGAGAAGGCGATGAACTAATTTCTCGTGTGTTGGGGAAATACGCCCTGCCTGTCACACGGGGTTCGGGGAATCGAAAGAAACACGCGCGTAAGCTTTGCGCCCCGAACGATGATTACGGCTGTCATTCGCGATGAGCGCAGAGATCTGTGTGTGGTTTAGAAGGTCCGGGTCCGCGTGAGCGATCGACCGTTTCACGAGCCCCCGTGTGTCGGTCCGCCGGAAGGAAGTTAGCATTAAGAAGGTGAAGGATAAACACAGTTTTTCCCCGTGCCACAGCGATGTTGCGAGGGAATTGTTATTGTTGTTTGCCTACGTTTTATCATACGGCTGTGAATGGACGCAAAAGGGCTCGGAAAAGGGTGTCATCTTTCGACCCACATAAAGTTCACACACACACTAATGGTGAAAGTGATTTGGGGGGTGCTTTTGTTGCGGGTTCGATCTGCGAGCCGAGAAATTACCTGTCGGCAATTCCGACGCCTGCGATTGTGTGGTTGCTTCTGCGGCACAAACAGAAAGAATGACATTTACAATTACTGTGTGTGTGCGTGTGTGTGGCACCATTATTATCTGCACAAACAACACGACGGCGGCGATGGTGACGAGCCGCCTGCGCCGCCACTTTCACGCCATAGACACCGCCATCAGTCAGCGAGGGGCGCAGTAGCTGCTGTGGCTGTGCTCATTATAAACCCATTTGCCGGGGGTTGGCTTATCGTTTGGCAGCGGCGAATGGGACTCGAATCGAACGGTAGCTGGGTGCAACACAATTGGCAAAATTGTTTCAGATTGTGCAACACAAAAACGGAGCGCGAACAACAAATATACAATCGAAACATTCAAGTGTCGACATTGGGCTAAACACAATGCACGCAGCTCCCACAGCGTAGCATATTTTTTCACCATTGCCATCCTCAACTGTGAGCTCTGTTTCACCGTTGAGGATTGTTACCAGCGCGTCATAAATCCCGCCGGACAATTTGCCCAAAACTCTGATCTGTCCAGAGCAAAGGCTCACTCTGCATAGCGCGCGCGCTCGGTGTAATAATCTTGGCGCCGCCTGACACGCCACCAACTTTTGATTTGTGTCGGCGAACTTTTGTCGATTTGTCGCCATCGCCTTACGCCCAAAGGGGGACATTGGTAAAGAGCATTTGTTGGAAGAAATTGAATTTCTACACATGAACGGTCGTACACGCCGTGGCACGCCGGGCAACACGCGGATCGTGATTCGCACTAAATATAAGCAAATAACGAAACAAAAATAGGCAACGGCGCACGGCAACATAACAAAATCGCGCACCGCACCGGTCGCGTCAGCTGACCACCACTGGGCTTAAAGGCGGATTGCCCAGCCACCAACGAGGGACCAACCTCCACCAACCAAGGTGGCACAATGGTGCAGGTGCGGGCACAGGCCAGCAGTTGCGTAATGGGCCTATTGCGAGGTGGATAAATTTATCAACCTGTCAACGGTGGTATCGGTTATCGTTGCTGCTGCATCAGCGTCGTCGTCGTCCACGCTGCACTTGAACCGCAAACCACAGTGGCACGGTGCAGTCCGCTTGCTGGTACATTAACTACCCTTATCTGTAATGCTGCTGCAGTGAATATAATAATTGTGACGTCACCGTATAGTTTGAGCGGTTTTTTCTCTCCTGCAATGCTAAATCGCGTTTGCGATGTGTTGGAAATCCCAACGCAACCCGTCTTTTGCAGAGAACGGTGTTCTAAATGTTGCCTTCGCAAACATGGAAGAGAATTTGGCGGAACAGGTTTTGCGCTTCATTGCGAGGGGAAGTTTCGTTTGGAACACGCGAAAAATCCATGAGCGACAACAAGTGGGAAATAACCTTGCGTAGGTTGAGTGGTTTAACTGAATGTTGTGCAATCTTTGTCCTAGCTTAGATAGATAATCATTTTACACCTTTTTCGAGTCCAAATAAACAATGTTGAGCTGCTTTTGTACATTGTTCAACTATAAGTACCTTAACTTAGGCTTGAAAACGGTTCAAGTTCTAGCTTTATGTGAAATTGGACTAGTGGTGTTTTAGTTGTATTTTTGTTTTTAGGAACTATTGGTATGATTTTAATTCATTATTTCGTGCACTTTTAGTAAATTGAAACAAGCATTTGGTTTCAATTTCCTAGGTGTCAGCCAGTTAAAATTTGGTAAATTCAATAAAATTCATCAAGAAGAGCTTCATAGAATAGATTTTTGCGAAGCTTTCCAAACGAAATATCAATTTTGAACATTTTAAGTCCATAAAAAAAGACATAAAAGCTCGAATGCCTTAAATATTGACCATAGCCAACATAGAATTACAAATAGCTTCGAAGGAATGACGAATCTCTTCATATAAAATGCCGTCATTTTCAAAACACAATGTGAAGCATCCGGAGATAAGTCGTGCACATTCCATTGATGGAATTAATCGCGTAGCAATTAGCGCTCGGTTGCAAAAAAAAAGAGGTTAAAACTGCGCTTCCGTCACCCTGCCGAGAAATTAAAACAGAAAGAGATACTACGCTTCCTCATCAAGTTAACTACCATTTTTTTGTACCACTGCAAAATGAATGAAATTTCCGCAGTAGCAAACCAGTCTCCTCCCGTTTGCGCGCTCGGGAGAGAGAGAGGGGGAGCTAACAGCACACCTAGCAACAGCTGCAACACCAGCACACCACACAACAATACCAGCTTCTAAACACTTCATTCATAAAAGTGTGATTTGCTGCTGCACGCAACGTGGTGCACAATCTTGTGTGCTTGATCAGTTGATTTCTCTGCCTTCGAAAATCGGTCACGACAACACGAGGAGGCGGTGGTGGCGGCAGAGCTCCAGAGAATAGCAAAGCAAGCGAACAAAAAACCCACCACATGAATCACAAACCTGTGAGCGTCGCTCAATTAGCGGCACAGCGCGATGTAAACGCGATGAGCAGAAAGGGTGTTGTTGGAGATGATATTAGGTGTGTTCTCTTGCTTAGTCCGTTTGCACACCGGCCAGCTTTTGCTTAACCAAACACACGCGATCACGCGTGAAACTGTTGAATTTGAAGCGAAGGGTAGCCTGTTTTGTTCCTGTAAAACCCCAGCAGCGCGTCAATTGCATACTTCACACCGTCCGGAAAGTGAAACTCGACTTTTGCACGGGCGACACACATCGCTGGTACTAGAGCGCATAATACCTTCACTGTAAGCTACGAACGATTGTGTCCTTCGCCGCCGGCTCGAAGGCAGCACATGGCATTTTCGCGCACAAAGAACAAACGGGCATGGGGTTCGCGGCAAGCAAATTTACGGCAGCGACCTTACGTTTTGGCACTGCGGTACGGCTCATAAGCATGGCAACACTGAATGGGCAAAATTGGAACGACAAAAAACAACAGAAAAACAACTTCTTAAACACGATAGATCTTCTCCGTCCCCTTCACCGTTGGAAAACCGTACCGATGAAATAGTACCAGGTTGCGAGGTTGCGGCCGCAGCCTTGCCCTCCCGTACGGCCAGCCAAACTCAGCTGTCCCGTGCTGCCAGCAGCATGCCCCATGTCAGTCAGTCAGTCAGTCAAATACCTGGCTCTGTTGGACATGGCTCGACGCGATGGCTGACAACGTTGATGGATCGCATAAGTTATTCTTCACTATCGCTGCGCGCGCCCGCGTTTATAACCTGTCACACACACACACACTTTGCGAGCGATGTGGCCGTTTTCACCGTGCATATCCTTTGCAAACGTTGGCAAATGGATTTATGGTACCATCTCTCCATCGGTGTGTCGGTCGTTCGTTGGTAGAAGAATGCATAAAAATGAAAGTTATTGATATGGCGCGAATTGACACGATGTCAAGTGGCAAGCGAACCAGTTTCCTTTCATTACAGTTAAGCGATAGTGCCGGAGGAATGGCAAGTTAAACTTTGGTGATACAAAAAAAAAACAAATGCTTTAAAAGCTAGTCGAGTGCTTCATGATTCGTAAGAAAATTTGCTAGATTTTACAACCTTCTACCAATTTTGGTTTTATTTTGTTCAATTTTATATCCAAAATAATGATATTTGTTCGATCTATTTCAAACTATTTGAGAACATCATGTTCAAATGCACTTACACGACATAAAAGTTAAAAAGCAACATGTTCGCTGATGCATCGTTAACTGCGCTTGCCAACACGAAGGGTCATTCGCTTTACATCCGCACAGCTTCAGCCCCGCTGCAACTTCCACTTCCGTCGAGGCGATTTTCAAATACCCATTTGTTTTTGTTTCTCTGCTTTCCCTGCTCACCACCACAGAGGAGGTTCGATCTTACCATTAGAGCATATTTTAACGCTTCAAGGCATGCGGTGTCCCCTTGGAAAGGAGAGTAAGTAGAAGGCGTATCCCTTCCCATATCTCGTCAATCATGAGCGTCAGCAATTCCTCCGACGAGCGGGCTCTCCGCGTGCGCATCGAAGCAACGGAGATGAGACTTGTTTTGCACAGCCCCCCAGCCGGGACCACATAGCTCATACCGCCGCAACAGCCGCACTGGGAGTATCCACTGGACGATAAATATGCAATAGATAACTAATAATATTTCCCCCGTCCAACCCACCGCTCCTTTCCAGACAGGCGCCAGTTGCTTCGTCGATCGTCGAACGCTTCCCAGCACAAATCGATCCCCCCGCCCCAGCCCTGTCCGTTTGTTACCCGCCTGTCCAGGTTGGTTAGTTCAGGCGAGCGTGTGGAAAAAGTGGAGAAAGGTTGCAGCGGCCGTGTCACGGTTGCCCCACCAGGCTCGCCGAGTAGACCGCGCCAGAAGTCAGGCCACGGACCCGAGCGCCTGCTATTTTTAGCGATGCATTTTTTTTTCTTTTCTAATTAAAATGCAGCAAATCGCCCGCTTTGATAAGCGACAGCCAGCGGGCAGGAAATGAGGTGCGCATCGAGCGAAGTGACATATGCTCGGGGAAAGGAAAGGGGTTGGGGCTGGCTGGCTGGCTGGATAACTGCACTGTTTATAGTGCACGGATAATTAAACTGTTTTATCTTCACCATCGCCCAGACTCGGCCGCCAAACCGTGGCCACCAAAGGGCAGTGAGAAGTGAGGGGACCGTCTCTTTCGCTGCATTTCATTTATCCTTGGTATGTGTGTGTGCTTGGATAGCGTCAGGACGCCCTCTTTGTCTGTGGAGAAGCGTTCAGGTTCGTCTCTCTCCTCGAACGAAAGCTCCCGCTTCAGTCACGGAGAATTATGCCCATTAAGTGAAAGATTAGCCACGTCCCAAGGTGTCCCAAGCAAGAAGGCCAGGGTCCGCTGGCAGAGGGCGACAACAGAGGCTCCCCCAATCACCCTTTTTCTCCTCTAAACTTCCCTACCATAGCGAGTACAGTGCTTGCTGCTGCAAGAGGAGTGAAAAAATGCGTCTTCCTCCGTCATAAATAGGCGCGCGCGTTGCTTTGCCATCGATCTTTAGCAGCACAGCACACAGACTCTTTCTTTGCGCACTTTTTTTCTTCTTCAGCTCCCTCACGTATCTTCTAGCGCAGAAGAAATGCTTCCTCATCCTAACATCCTGGTTGGTGTGCCCGCGCTCGCGCATGCCATTTCTAATTACCATCAAACGGCACTGAATCGTCCGCACCTGGTGTCCTCTCGTGCACNCACGGATGCATAGCACGCAGGACACGACGCTGGTTTTGTTTACCACCGAGCGCCAGTTCCTTCGACCCGGAGGCGACGGGCAACAATACCTCGCGCGCACACACACACACACATACAAACCACTGGCTACGTGCGCCGGAAGAGGTACAACTCCAAATCGGAACCAAAGACTCTTGGTGTTCAATGGTGATGATGATGATGTTCCGAATCAGATCCGGATGGTGTTTGACGGTAGAATTTGTGGTAGAAATTAAAAATGGATGGTATCATTTGATGGTTTTGATCAGCAGAAGGACGGCATAGAATCGGCGGTACGAGCATGGCATACGGAATGGCTTCTTAACAGAGTGTTTCAACATATCCACAAGGTAAACATCACAACAACACATTACTTTTGTTTCAACAATCATGACAAAAAACAAAACTTGTTGCAGAGTACAAATATTTGACTGGAAAGTCCTCAGCAATGTCCATCCAAAACTGCCAGCTTGGATCAGCTACTCTCTAGCAAACCTGCAACGACTTCTTCCGTGCGTTTCGCACATAAAATTCGATTCGGAATTGGAAAACCCCACAACTGCGGGCAACCCCACAAGAGGGAGTGGTGCATTAAAGCAACTGCCAAACGCGCGCTCCATAAAGACTCCTTCTCCCCGCGTGGTCGTTCGGTTCCATCAGCACCATCGCACCATCAGCTGACGAGCCCAATCATGCTGATTGAACTGTACAGTTGACCGACTTCAGGGCCACCAAAAGGCAAGACGAAAGCATGCCACCACTGCGTCCCAACGGAACACAACACCTCCGTGCTCCGTCCAAAGTGGTTGTTTCTGCGTAATCCTCAGGCACCCCAAAATACAACCACCGACAGCTAAAGGTTGTTGGGGCCGAGTGGCTGAAACAAACATGGATCCTGCACACTAGACACATACACACACACATAGGGCATCCATTCCGTTGCCACTTACACACTTGGCTCATTACCATAGCGAGAAAGGTTCTGCCCTTGACAGTGAACTGGCGCAACCTGACGGAGCGGCGAAACGTCCACCCATGCCACGAAACCCGGCGTTTCTTAACGGCTTTTGTTCGTGACCGAGTAAAAGGTCGTAATGTGGGAAGCATCTTTCCTCGGCAGTTGCGCAACAGTAACGAAGCATAAAAAAAGGGTCGAATGATGTTGGGTTTCTTTTTTTTTGGTAACCACATAAGGACACCAACCGGTCGGTACTTTAGAGAGATGGCACTAAAAGATCCCACAACATGAATCAACAATTTCGTGCACTTTAGTGCTAATTGAAAGTTGTTGCTCTGTATCCATACTTGCTCTGCTGAAACTGAACTACTAAAAATTGTCGACAACGCACGGACAAATTTGTGAGCTTCTAATTTAGCGTAATCGTTTCCGAGAATCGACGGAGGGCATCGCCAACGGAGCTGACTTTGAAAAAGTTGTTCTGGTTTTCCCACCCGTCTGGATTCTGGGGCTCGTGTTAAAATTCTTTCATACGCATCGAAGGAAACTACAATCGAACGAGATGATGAATCAGAAACACACGACCGCACAACGCTTCCACCCACACCCCCCAATGTCGACTTGTTTTGTTGTCTGGCTTGGGCGAAGGCCGTACACGACCAGGAATGCAATGTTGTGTGCAAGCTTGAACGTGCTGCGCACGAACGGGCAGTGAGAATTGCCTATCTTCAGGCGCTTACTTCGACTAGATGGAAGGTACAGTGATGGCCAAATCTGTCGCAGATTCGTTAGAATTCACGCAGAGTCAATTCAGTAGTTGCTCGTTATTTAATCATTTTAATTTAATTAATTTAAAAAAAGAGAGTAATGCAATTTCAACACCATAGCTCTGATGTGTTGATTTTAATACACTAATACACTATGTTGGTGAGATTCATGTAGCAAAGTTTCACAAAAAAAAAATTATTCAACAGTGTTTCTAATTCCGGTATTGGCTTATTGCAGTTTGTCTGAGTCTTCTTCAAGACATTTTTAATACCATCGAAAAATAATCATATGATACTTTAAACTCTTCAATAGGCTTTTAATAGCATGCGTTTGAAATCAAATTGAAATTGAAAAATTGGAAATGTCTTGCATTAACACCCAATCTGTAAAGTACATTGCCTTAACTACTATCGGACAATACTTCCAGCGTTCACCCTACGTTTACAACGACAGTATCCACACATCGCGTTACGTTTCGTTTTATCACATCATCATACCCATTGATGACACACCGAGCAATGACTATTAAAAGCCATGGGGTGCTTTTTGTCGGTGCAAAGTGAGAATTGCATGTCACACGATCATAAAAAAATATACTTGATCACAACTTCCACGCGTATGGACAGGTTGGTGCATTGTGCACATTCCACCCAATTGAAAGCGCACGGAAACGTAAACAAAATTAGACGCAAAAGGCAAAAGCCGCATGATGATGCGTTGTGCTCAGTAGGTCAAAGTGCACCGCATACTTCCTCCCGCGCCCGATGAGGAAGCAACAAAATAATGGCAACTGTTATATAAAAAAACGGCCCGCTACGCAACGGGGAAGTGAGCGGATCGCCGTCCAATCCAATCCGTCATAGTACACATATTTAATAACACATTTACTCCACACCACTCCGCACCACTCCAGCGCGGCTCTAATCGGCTGGATGAGCACAAAGGACGTGCTTGGCAGGCAAAACTTCGCCGCTACACGCTACAGTGCCTTCTGCTTTGGGTTGCTTGGCAAACCGAGCAAACCCGGGGGCGAATATTTCGACAATCGTTACTATAGAGCGGCGGCGCCACCACCACCCGGTAGCGAAAACACATGCAATCGCACAACCAACTCACGAGCTGCAAAAGCCTGCAAAAGGACAGTTCCAGTGCGCGAGCGGGGGGGAGGGAAGGAAATGGTTTCGTAAAGACTCGTGAAACGTTAAATTTACCCATTAGTTCGACCAACGTCTTTTGAACTAGATGGTCGACTAGACACACACACACACCCAGCCGCACATATGGGGCGATACGTCTAAGCGATGTAAGCGGTGGATAATTCGAAGCGGAAGTTACCGAGCAACGAAACCATGGCGGCAAAAGCACATCAGTCGTTATCGTTGCCGGTGTAGTCATCAAGTCATCGTTAAATGGCGTTGTTGTCTGGTACAACATCCTCTAGGTTTTTGTGTATCATTACATGGCTGTTGGGCGCCGGTTGAGCAAAACTTTTTACAATGGCACAATTTATCCGCGCAGGAGCGCAGGTGGTTGAAGGACTTCATCAGCAACGACACAACAGAAGTGTTTTATTATGCAAAAGCTAAAGTAATGGCACACATTGTAGTGTCGTTCTATAAAAATCTTACATAATTATCATTACAGTTGGTAGCAAATCAAATTGAAGTGCATACTTTTTAATAAATCCACGACCATACATCAATCAGAATTCCAGCAACAGAAATATAAGATATTCGTGAAGACATTGACTTTTCTATCTGTTTTCGTTGCCATCTTTTCACCATATATTGTGTATGTTTTCTTTTCTTTTTCGAGGTTATTGTTGACTTCGCCAAATGTGTCTTATTTTCATTTCTAGGTTTTTGTAGAATTAATTGTTTTTATTTTTTTAGGAACTCCGATGTGTAACTATAGAACTTTTGTTATGTTTTAAATTTTAGGTAATTTCTACTGCAAAACACATCAGGTAAACAAAGTTGGGAGAATAATCAACAAACAAATATTCAAATAAATACAGTTAACAGTTACAGTTAATTGATTAGTTACTCCCTTTTTTAATTGCACAAACTAACAGAAAACATTACTGTAAAACTACATGTTATGTAAATGATTTTTACCTTTTTTCAAATAGCGAAATTAAACATTTAAAACCTTCAACACTCGTTTCGTATTTGTTTGATGCAAATCAAGGGAAACGAGCAGTAGTTGAAGCTTTCGCATTTACGAGGCATAATGTACTTCATTTCATGGTACAAGTATCAAAGGTACAGTACGGTACAATAACTACAATTACATGCCAAAAAGGTAAAAAAAGGAAGTTGAATAAATCATCCCCCCAAAAAATCGAACTCAATTTCCCGCAACTCATTGCGCTTGGCTCAGCTCAGAACGATTTGTCTTACTGGAACTTTCGGCTATGGGAACTGAGCCGGCCGTCGAGAACGTAAACATGCTGGCGGCCTCGCTCGGTTTTATGGGAGTTTCGTTTACGTCGGTACTAAACTCTTCTACCCGTGGTTCAACATTGCACTATTGTGTTGTTCACTAAACAAGACGCCAAGAAGGAAAGGGACAGCAAGTGAAAGGGTTTTGAGGCGAAGTTCAAAAATAGTTTTCTCCTCTCGTCCGTGAAAGAAACGGTGTGTACTGTCCGATCGATTCCAGTTTACCTGCCGAGGGAGTGTAGTTATTTTTCAGCTTCACTGTTCACTTCAACATGAGATACATCCTCATCATCATCATTTATCAATTACAGGTTCCATCCCAACTCCTCGAAGTTAGTTTGCACCCCAAGTGGACTGCGTTTCCTCACCGTCCATCACCAACAGCTTCATGAACTAATTTCTCTTGCTCTTTCACCGGGACCGTGGTAGGAAAAACGGTTCGGTTTACCAGTGGTGGTCGTCTTCGTGGCTGGTGAAAAACATGCTCCACGCAGCGACGTACCCCATGTTGGACGCCATCAAGGTTAACCCCGCAAGCTTCGTTTACCGCTCACAACGTAAAAAAAACTCCTTCCTCCCAACCGCAACATCGAAACTAACGGACCGTTGAAACGGACACAATCTTCCAAACAGCTCAGACAAAAAAATGTAACTAGAAAAAGAGAGTAAGTGAGCTGCAAAGATTCCGGATGAAAAGGAAACGGGTGCGAAGCAACAGCCAAGCTCAACGCAGCAAAAGTGAATGCATGCGCAGCAATCATGCCGAAACGCCACCAACATTACGGTGCAGTTTCGTGCCATCATCTTCATACGAGACCATGGACTGGCCGTCGTTTAAATTATGCTGTATGCCTCCTGTATGAATGCACTTGTTTATCATCAACCGAGCTCTCGCTTTTCTTCACCCGTCGGCTTACATTTTCACTTGGCAAAGCAAAGGAAAACAAAAAAGAAAAAAGGCCGGGAAGCGGGTGAAATGCGTAAGGAAAGTTTTGGCTTTAAATTTTTAATTTTCACTTTTCCACAGGTCGTTAGCTTTTGAGAGGGGCAGGGTAAGCAGAGCGGACAGCAGTAATTCAAAATAAGGCGGCATCTTTTGTCGGCAGTCGACACGAAAAGAGGATACAGTTAGGAAAATGATAATAGGCAACCCGGTTGTACGTGAATGGGTAAATTTGATGCAAACGTTGGCAGCGCGTTTAGCAATTAAATTGTCAATCTGTTTTTTTCGAAAAGTGAATGGAAAAGACGACAAGCGAGAGCAGAATACGTTGTTAATGTTTGAATAACTTGTAAATATAAGAGAAGCTACATTAAGCATATCTATTATCGACACTGCTTCGCTTTCACAGCCTATTCTGCTCATTTGTTATTAACTTCAAGGACATTTTTGTTAATTTCCCATCGGCTGCATTCATATTTCCGATGGAAGCGAACCGCTGTAAAAAGCAGCTGGAAAATGACACCGACCAGACAGGGCAACTAATTTATGCAGCGTGTGACCCGAGACCCGTGTGCCCAAGCGCAGGTGGATATACTTTCGTTTACCTTAGCATATAATCGAAAATTTAATTATTCATCCTTCAGAAACTCCGGCACCGGCCAACGCATCTGATATGCCAGCCTCAGAATGGAGATGTTCACGTGGGAAATTCAGTTCATGCGACCTACATACTTCCCTCCCTCCTTGAACCAAGACTCATTTTCATCTCCAGCAAAGCGCTTGTGCGCTCCACATCTTAACGTTTTCCATGGAAATACTTAACGCTTTTGAAAACGAAAAATCCTCCCCCATCCCCATTCCAAACCACCTTGAACCGTAACCGTCTGCACCGCATGTTTGACCTATCGCGTTAACCCTTGGAGAGCCGTTGTGCAAAGAAAAAACGCGAGTGAGCGCGAGCCTAAAATTCTGCCAAATCCATCTCTCCTTCTTACCAACTGTGTTGGGACGCGGTGGCTGCTGCTGCTGGCCCCACGAGTTGAACCCGTTGCATATTTATCTTTATGCTGCTGTTGGGCTGGGCCCGTGTTTATGCTTCCAACACGGACGGGCTCACCAATCCGTGCAACAGCTGGCATCGTTTTTTGGGGAGCGATGTTTTATTTTTGTTTCCGACTTTTCGAGACGATGGGACACGGCGGTCGTTTTCCATGCTCTCTCTCTCTATTTGTTGTTACTTTCAACGAAGTTTGTTCCAAAAAACAACAATATAACCCCTCATTGAACGTGTTCAAGTGTACAAAAGAAAAATACAACCGTGTGTGTGTATGTCTTTAATATGCGTGTTGCTTTTGCTGCATCTTATTACTACGCTCAACTCAGACAAATTGGCGAGACTTGCTGCTGCTGCTGTGACGGTCCCATTTGGGAGATGTAAAACTATGCAGCGCTGTTGCTTTTCATTAAGACGCCGCGCGCCTATTTCCCTCCAACCGCTGCGTTGTTTGCGCTCTAGTTTGCCGCACCCGGCGGCACCCGATTACCCGAAGATGGTTTGGGCTGGGTGCACGCGTTTTTCATCATCTGCTTCATTGCGGGTCGTTGCACACACATCTTGATGCGACGGCGGCGGTCTTTTGCCCGCACACGCACCATATGACGATTGCGATGTGGAATGTGTTTTTTCTTTCTTGATTTAACGATGCCCAATTGTTTGTGAGAAGCGAGGAGGGACGATGATTTAAATAGCGTCCAAATTCCAGCAGAGAGCGAAGCGCAGAATGCACTTTCTACATTGGGTTTTCCATACCGCAGTGTGTGAAGAAAGTGCGGCCTGATGAAACAACCACAACAATGCATGTTCGAGCAAATGCGTTGATGTAGTAGTAAAACGATTGGTCTCCTATTTTCATCCACCGGTTTATGTTCAAATGAGCAAAACTCCAACAGCAAAAGATGAGCTGTTGAGGTGCCGAAACAATAACCTGAATGCCCAAATCAAATCACCGACCAACAAAAAAGGGGAGAAGATTTAACACGTTAAGCCGATTGCACCGCCAGCACGATCGTGTGCTGTAAAGTGCTGAGCAAAAAATCATAAAATTATCAGACCGTGATTGATAAATGAATTAGTTTGCACGGAGCACGAAACGCGGGTCGCGCGGCATTAGCTGCACTCACGCGAGAAGATTAGACGGAGGAAACCAGGGTGAGCATCGCGCAATCGGCCCCTGAATGGGATTTACGGAGTGAATCTTTGAAAGGCAACACTAACGAGCAGGCTATAGAAACATGTAATTAATTGCTGCAGATAACGCAGCCGGCGACCGAGGTCTAATCAAACATTGGGTGGATCGTTTGTCAAATTCAAGCAGAAGACTGTTATACAAGTGTTGGGAGACATTCATCGCTTTAAAATCGAAAAATAAAAAAGATGTTTTTTTCGGCTTGTTTTTGATTGCAAAAAAACTGAATTAAAATGGACAATACTTACGGTTCCGCTTCGATGGATTTCAATTTGGCAACGTAGTTTGACGGAATGTAGCCTTCCTGTCGTGTCTTTTTACTGCGAGCTAACCACCAGTCTCCCTGTGGGGCAAAAAGAGTAAGAATATGAGAGGATAAATCAATGAGAATAAGCAGAAGCTATTAAACGAATGGTCGAATCAGGAACCCAGTTGAGAATTTGTTAATTATCGATCGATTCATTAGCGATCGAACGATCGATCAGCAGCGGCGAGCGGCAATTAGAACTTTCACGCACAATCAGTGGTGCGTTTTTTTTTCCTCATTCACTCCCTGGCTAATCTCTTCCATTGTTAACCTTCCACCGTTCTCAAACTACAACCCCAGAAACGGTTTCTACCATATGTGATACGGTTTCTACCGCCTTCTGTAGGGTTTCCCCGTGTGTGGTACCAGTCCGTGTAACACGCACGATTGGAGCTGCCAGTGCACTTCAGGTAAGCACACATTTAGGTGAACGGGACCGGGCCAGGGCTAGTGAAAATGTACCATACACCCTAGCTAACACTCGGCACTAGCAGCCGTTCTGTGTGTTTTGCACAAACCGGAAGCAACCACTTGTAATTGCTGCCCGATGCAGCTAGGGTTTGTGGGTATGTATGCGAGTTGTTGTGTGTTATGCACACTTCTTACGAGTAACGTGCGCTCGCGTTACGTTTCGAGAGCGATCGCGTCTTGCCCTCGTACTCGCGTGCACTTGGGATTGGATGACGTGTGCCAGTGTATTTTCAGTGAAGTGAATAATCGTCAAACATACACGCCGGTAGTGGTAGTGCCCTGCCACCTACAACACACTGGTAGAGTGAGGGATAGACAAAAGGCCCAACAGGCTATCGATGTATCCATTCTATCGACATGAAGATATGATCTAAGAACAGGTTTAAGAGAAGACTAAGAGAAGGTTTTGGACTTAAAATAATCATCAATCATAAATTACCGTGATCATAAAGGTTTGTAAACACAAAAAAGATAGAGGATTTGTAAACATAAAACTAACTTTTACATATGTTTCAACAACTAGCATTAGAGCTAAACAACAAAAATTAGAAATACTATTGAATCCTTTTAATAAGATAAAACATAAATTACCAAAATAGGAACAAAAGAAGAACATTTGCCACACGAAAACAATAAGGACGAATGCAAGAGGTTTCATCAGGTAAAATATCATAAAACTGTTACTTGTTCACAATAAAAGTATTAAACCGTGTGTACGTCATCTGCTGCAAGCAATAAATGTTTGCAAATTTACACCAGACGCGGGGTGTAAAGTTGTCTGCAATTTGATGTGCAATTTCTAACAAATAACGCTCCTCCACATCTCTTCAACTCGCGTGCGTCTATTCGTACAGAAAGAAAGACATTTCTACACTTTATTTGATGCGCCAAATGTTTATTGGTTCAATGATGTTGCACGTCGTACATGGCCCCTTTCAAGAGGAAACATTGGCCCCACGTATCACGCAACTTCCTGGAGAGAAGGGAATACGAACCTCCGCGCTGGACAGAAACAGATAAATGCCGGGGCCGATTTGCGCAAAACCGGCGACGACCTTGGAGCTGGTGTGGTCAGTACCCACATTTTATCATCACGCCACGCTTCATCGACCCCTAGGAAACGGCCTACCGAGTCGGACACATCAGAATGGCACCAGCCATTCGTTTCCCTTTATTTCATCTCCTGAACACATGCAGCAATTGTTGCACACGAGAGAGTGGGTCTGTGTGCATGTATTGCGGCGGCTGGCAGCTTGCCGCAAAAACCCTTTTTCCCCTTTTATTTTGTTTTGGAGACCACCACTTCTCACACCGTATAACTGGTGCAAAACAATGCAACACACAGCATTTTGCGCCCTGCACAATCCACCAGCGTGAGAACTAAGCCAACCCTCCACACACACACACACAGACGGAAGGACGGACGGACGGACAGACGGGTCGGACTGGTGACAGCCGTGCCGTTGTTACAACATTTTTTGTATTTGCTTCATTCTTATTCCCATTCGAATCCACCTGTTTTTTATCGCACTGTCGGTGTGTCTTTCGCTACAGTACGGGTCACTTTTTGGTGACATGTTAGTTCTAGGGCTTTTTAAACATAAAAAAAACTTTTCATTGCATTCGATTTAGACGCAACAACTGTTGCAACAAAACAGCTCGAAAGGAAACATCCAACAAAAAAGGTTTTTTATTTGTATAAACATATGAAAGGACAATATTGATGTTAGCTACCATTTTCAATGAAAAATCGATGTCCAAAACATGACACTAACGATAGCTTTTCTTAGAAACTTAGAACTTAGAAACTCTTACTTGGAATAGGTATAAAAAAACTAACAAAGGAATCTTCTATATTTCAAGCTTGAAAGCTTAAATGTTTAGGCTGTCACTGGAACAGTATTAACCATCCAGGTTGAATCCATTTGACAGTTATGATCCGCCATTTCGGATTTCAGCAATTGCATACAAACAAAGATGCATTTTAAATTTGTTTTGTTATTTTTTTCTTCGGTTTAAAATGAGATATCAACCTGATATCTGATATCGTAAAAGCCCCCAAAAAATGAAATTCTCCTTAGAAAGGATGTGTAATAGAAACTATTCTTATCGCACTTTAAAGCAGCTTTATGATTCTACCATAATATTCAAACGAAACATTGGAAAGCATAAAACACCATTATACCTTTCCCTAACAGTGCACCCTTTTACGTCCCACACGGACCACACTGTGCGAAATACTTCACCGGATAGCCATTTGTCAGGCAACAGAACGACACTAGCGATCGATCCGGTTAGCATCCGGTATGGTCAAGCCGGGTCGGTCGTGCTCGTCCGCTTGAAACAAAATGGCACTGCAACAATCGCCGGACAAGGATGACAATGAGAGCTACCCCGTACACAACGTACGTTCGCACGGAGTGTCTGTGTGCTGTTCTGGGCTGCCGGGCTAGGAGGAGAAGATCATCCGCGAGAGAAACGCGAATAGAAATAGTATTGGCAAAAGGTGAAAATATACAACAGCGCAACAAATATAGCAACAAAACGATTCTCCTCGCACACACAAACACACACACACATGACTGGAGCAGCATCGAGTAGCTGGGACGGGCCGAAGTAGCAAAGTCAGCCAGCCGGGGCCCATGTCGAGCGTGAGCGGATGAGATGTCTTCCCAAACCGGTTCCACTTCCACCATCATCGTTGACGTGGGGGCCGTCTGTCGACAGTAGAAGAACAGGGCGAGCACATGTAAGGTCAGGTGGCTCCATCTCCAACGCCCCCACCCCACCCAACCCCCGTGTGCCACACTCCCTTGGTCGGTTGGTCAGCACGGCAAGATAATCAGCAAGGGTATGTTTTTGGTGTTTCAGCTTTTATCAAAGTTCGCCGACGCGTACTTATGTACATAGGCAACTAGAAGCACCAAGAATCGGCCTTGCAGAAGTGGCAGAAGTGGCGTTTTGATAATTGAAATATTCCACGCCCCAGCTCTAACGCTCACACACGCGCACAAGTACTACATTATACGTCCCGGATAGGAGCAACACGCCCATGATGGATCGGCCTATGCTGCTTCACAGGGCATTCCCAAGCGTTGTTGTTGTTTTGGAGTTCGAGGAGGTCCCGCAGTCCATCATTCAACACAAACACACACACAGACACATACAATGAAACGAGCACCATATTCCAAAGACCGATGCAAAGCACTTTGTGGTGGTTGTTGCGAACAATCGTGCCCTCGTGTCTCGACATTTATTATACCAGGTCTCACCAAGCACCACCAAGAAGTCGGCAAATGGATTCGAAACCTCCGGGAGACACGCGGGACCATGGCTTGGGACCCAGCGCAAAAGGAAAAGTCCGGTTTGGACGGAAGTCAGCGACTGCATCGCTGCGTCACTTGCTTCATTCTCTCACGTTCTGTTGGAACGGGAAAGCGATGGATAGGATGGGATTGGGAGATAAGGTTTGGGAGGAGAAAGCAACGACGACGACGACGACGTTGTTTATGTCACATTAGGCGTACGAGAATGCAAAACAGCCTTTGCTGTTTGTTGATCAAAACCGTTTCTTATGCTTGCGCTCAAACTTATGCAGACCAATGAAAGGGTAATAACGATTGGACTGATTGTTTGCATTTCTCAGAAATTTTATACGACAAAGCGATATTTCATTGGTGTCTACAAATATTGCACGCACAATGTTGAGATCACTGAACATTTATAACTAAATTTTAAAACAGTCAATATATTGTAGGCAGCAAATACAAACATTATTTCAAAGAATTACAAATTGCTTGCTAATTGTCCTATGAAGCTCAACAAAATTTTAAAAGCAACTAATGTATCTGACAAACATAACGCTTTGCCGCAATCGAACAGCATCGCATGAGCGTGAGTAACCAAACCGGAACAACTAAAAAAGAAGGTTAACAGCCGTTTGCGCTGCTCATAGCACACAAGCACACGCACAGACAAATTAATTTAATTCACGCCTAACGCTACTATACGGCGACCAACGGTAATCGATCCGCGGCGTGCCTGTGTGGCTGTACATTTCAAATGCAAAATGGCCGATGACTTCCGTCGCATCGCAAGTCCGGGCCTGTTCCCGGATGATTGACGTGTTTCGAGTTCAACTCCAACGTTGAGCAACGCTGCTGGCGTGCGTTCGACGCGATGGCCAGAGACGGGGTTAGAAGATTGCGCGACAATAAAATGATCACCACTGTTGTCACGACCACTTCGAGAGTTCTGCTAGATAGATCGATCGCTTGCAACTTCTGCCCGGTGCATCTGGATAGAGAGCCACGTGCAGCAAACACGGTGTGGTGCATCGATACAATCAAGTTGGGAATTTCCCACGGGATAATGGCTTTAATTTATTGTCACTACACGTACGCACTCCCAACGGGCGAACCGGTACTGGCAATGCAGGGACGTGATTTACACATCGTGCAGCAAGGTTAGAACTAGTGGTGGGTAAAGTTGGCAAAAATCCGGAGTTGACTCCTATCATACTCGTCTGGAATCGCCCGGAGTCGCTCGGAGTCATCCAGAGTCATCCAGAATCGGAGTAATCCGGAGTCGTAGTAATCCGGAGTCGTCCGGAGTCATCCGGAGTCATCCGCAGTCGTCCGGAGTCGATCGGAGTCGGCCGGAGTCGTCCAGAGTCATAGTCTTCCGGAGTCGGAGTCGTCTGGAGTCATCTAAAGTCATCTGGAGCCTTTAAGACAAGTTTGGAGTCATCCCGGAGTCATTAACAATCGTCTGGAGTCATTCGGAGTCATTTGCAGTCGTCTGCAGTGCAGGCCGGAGTCCTCCAGAGTCATAATCTTCCGGAGTCGGAGTCGTCTGGAATCATCTCGAGTCATATGGAGTCATTAAGAGAAGTTTGGAGTCATCTGGAGTCATTAAGAGTCGTCTGGAGTCATCCGGAGTCGTCCGGTATCGGAATCAATCTGAGTCGGACGGAGGCGGTCGGTTCTGATTTTGCTGTCAGGCATTTCATCTCCGACACCGACCGACTCCGGACGACTCCGGACGACTCCTACTCCATACTACTCTCACTACAGACTACTCCGGCTTTGGGTGGAAATGGTTGGAGTCGGATCAGAGTTGAGGAGGCGCTCCAGTGAAGACACCAGTAGTTTGAACACATCAAAAAGCTTTACTCTTGATTGGTTTACAAGCATGGATGCAGGAATTTTCTCTGATGCATCATCCTCTTATCAGCATGCTTCTCCTAAAATGGTAAATAAATACATACACTGAAAGTCTTTTTTTCAAATGATGTGCTCCATGTAGCACAAAACATCCTTAACACCTAAGCTAATTGGATGTTATAACTGCAAAGTGTTGGTTTAAATCGAAATCTCGTCATAAGCAAATTCCACACATATCAATCATATTCTCCTGCTAGAAGCTTCACCAAATCAGCAGGTACTGCTATAATCATATACCAACACACCAAGCGAGTGAACAAAAAAAACTCACATAATCCACACGAAGGAGAAAGTAAACTGCAACCGTTGCTTTGCTTTCGTTTCACCCCAGCTTCGCTCAACTACCAGCCTTTCCGCGTGTCTACATGAGGCCCATCGCCAGGGCTAGGGCACGGAACGCGCTGACGATCCGCCATTTAGCTCGGGCCATTATCTAATCAACGCAACCGGGTCCGCCGGGACGAATGCGCTTCACGAGGCGGAAAAAACGGCAATGGCAATGAAAGCATAACCGGCACTCCCAACCGCCACCCGCACACACACTCCTACAGGCAATGCATGCTGCAACGCTGAGCAGACAGTTCCTTCTTGGCTCCGTGTCTCCCCGGCTCCGAACGGAGACAGACCATCCAGGGCCTTGCGATTTGATGAGCCGGCGCACGGAACGACCAATCATCATTGCAACGATTTTTCACTTCTACTTGGCACAGTGTGCTTGGTGGGGCGCGCTTCTGCTGCGTTTGACTTTTCTTCGGCTGTCGCGCTCCTTTCCCTACGTTCGCTTCGTTTGGAGCATATGATTTGCACCAGGGAGAAACTTTCGTTTCCGGTGCAGACATGGGCCGTCCTGCGCTGCGATTGCTCATCGTCGTGGTCATATGTTGTCCCTTTATATCGGTCTGTGTGTGTGTGTGTGTCATGCGAAACTGTTTCCATGACTGTATTAAAGGGTAAAATAACAAAGACATGACATACACCAGAGGAATTTGAAGCAGTATGGTCTTTATACAACATGCAGCGAAATTTGTTTATTGAAAGAACAAAATCCAATAATGGGGGCCTTCACGATTCTAGTTAGTTTTTTGTATGGAGTTTGACCGTTGGAGGCTGAAATCATGTAAACACTCCATACAAAACCACACAAAAAACTAGCCTGCAATTTTCAGTCTAGATTATTCTAGCCACAAAGCTAGAATTAGATTCGAATACCTGCTCGAAACACGGTTTTGTTTACATTTATCCCAAGGTGCATTAAAGAAATCAGGTGATCGAATCTGGAATCAAAGTGTCCAGGTGGTCTCATAGCATGTTTTTTATAACCAAAATTGAATATCACTTTTTGACAGAACGAGTGAAAACTTTTGCTCCAACGAGCTTTCTGGAGGCTTGACGAATACTCAAAACATTCTTAAAATCTTCATTAAGAAGCAGAAGCGATAAAAATCAGTCTTCTAAATTCATACACCTTGGGATAAGCCCACCTGTATATTATACTCACTTAGATAGCTGCTCGAAAACTGCTATACAATGCAAACAGCTGACAGGCTGAAATTTCAGCCTTCAAATGGAAAGAGCCCCAATATTGAAAATTAAAAAGAAACTTATTAACAAAACCTTACATAAATTAAAACCAAAAAATTAGCTCGATTTTCACAGTTGAATAACAAATGGATGAAATCTAATTTAATCAATTGGTAACGGTAAACTTAAGGAGCGCATAGTTGCATGATTAACTTAACCCACTTTAAACAAGCAATGAACAGCTAATGAGTTTTGCCGCAATTGTTCGAGAAGATAACTATCGAGAACTAGCAAAACTTGTGGGGAAATATAATCACTAAAAAATCAATACCGATTTCACACCCAGTCTAGACCACCCTGGTGCACACCCCTCGCCACCCCGTCCAAGGAGGGTCCCGGCCTACCAATGCGCCTTGTACAATCGTTGAAAAAAACATTGAATAATGTTACGGTTCATTGCCCACCACACACTCGCATAAACACACACACACACATACATACAACAAATTGACGTGCAACATTGGGCAAAAAATAAGTGTGTTTGTGCAACCCACTGTACTTAAACCCACCAACACACCCGCCGCGCGCGCGCGCTCCACGAGGCACGTTGCAATTTTGCGCGCTTTGTTTGGTGAGGCATCAGCATGGAATGAAAGGATGAGTGAGGCGAGAGCTGTGGGCTGCTGATAATGTGCATGTGTGCGATGATTAAGATCATTATGCTATAACGGTCGTAGCATATTACTCACGCAGCTAGTAAGGCTCAATTTATGACTAATCGTCAAACAATATTTGTTTACCAAGTTTTGATCTTTTGTACTGTTTTGGACGGTTTATTTGATGTATATGATAATTGTTAAATGTTAAACATAACATTCACAAAATATGTCTTTAACTGGAAGAAAAGAACATAGATTTCCTTGGAAAAACGGACATAAAATCGACAAATTATCTTAATCACACTTTAACTAACGACGCAAATCTATTACTAAAAAAAACATTAAATATATGTCATTAAAATGAGTCACAAATGAACGGTTAAAATCAAACTATGAACTATGAACACAAAACTACCCTGTGTTTGTAATTGACCATCCAAAATGAACAACCAAACCGTTCGGCTCATCGTTTAATTTAATGTTTGCGTTTTTCACGCCCTAATACACACTTAACGAACAGCGCAAACAGTTGTCACCGAACCGAAGTCATGGCCGAAAAAGATGTGGGGGATTTTCGGTCACGCATGAGCAGCGGTGCCGTACAATTAGTGAGCCAGCCAGCCAGCGTTCCCCAATTGGCTGTGATTTTGCGGCCCGGCTCAAACTAAACC
Source organism: Anopheles fontenillei (assembly GCA_008817895.1). Lineage (NCBI taxonomy): Eukaryota > Metazoa > Arthropoda > Insecta > Diptera > Culicidae > Anopheles > Anopheles fontenillei. Next base: position 72,707 of record VTWG01000464.1, read on the forward strand.
GGCAGCCAATTATAGAGAGTAGACTAGTCGCTAGTAAAGTCGTGATAGCAAGTGGTTCGAAACTAATCAACGCACAAAACTCCATTCACTTGAGATGCATTTAGTTCAATAGTTCAGATAAACCGAGCGATTGAGAAGCACGTTTTGCTTTAGATACTGTTTATTTGGACACATTTGCCATTTCCACACGGACGTACTGTTATCAAACGAACTGGAATTGATGAAATGGTACAAATTATCACTAAATGCTCGCTAAATACATGTTACACGTAATGAACAAATAAAGTTACTTTATCAGTTGCCAGAAAAATGGCTATTTCTCAAAAGGCAATACAGCATACCGACTGATAAGCAAGCGCAATGCCAGCAATCCCTAAATTGTACGTCTCTATCGGTCAAAGCAGAAATAAAATCCACCCGATTAGGCGTCAAAGGTAAAAAAAAGGCAAGATAATGCTCAATGTTGATCGCTATCATGTTCCGCGAAGGATTTGCACAACATATTGACATACGGGTTGCTCAAAAAAAGGGTAAACACCACGATATTTCGATTTTGCAAATCAACGGAGCGTGTAACCAAACCTTGCAGAAAAAGCTTAACCGCCAACGTTCACTTTCCACAACACGGGCCACAAGAAGGCCAACAAAGGGGAGTGGATGATGTTCAAGATGTACACCAAATGCTTCTCCCCACCACCATCTTTCTGCGTGGTCGGGGGGAGAGTTTGCCGAAACACTCTTCATTTCACCGACGAAAAGAAAGGCCTAGAAAAGCGTCTTCTGCTTCGGCCCATTAGTTTGCTAATAATGCTAATGGACTGGGGGCCACTGGTCGGTCCACTCGCTCGCCGTGATTGCTCTCGACAGCGTCTCTCTCACCCGCCCCGATGTTTTCTCAATTGACGCACCATTACCAGCACCACCACCTGTTGTTGGAAGGGACGCAACTTTTGCAACAAACTGTTAAAGACGCCACCCGGTCAGCGCCCTATCAGGGGTACCAAGAGGAACGCACTGGAAAAGCGCACCGTCGTTATGATGCGATTAGACGGCAGGCTTGCCGCTATCAGTGCAGGAAGGAGGAGGGCAGCCAAGATGGGCCGAACAGAGCAGAGTAGAGCAGCCGATAACGATTTCATGGAGAGAGAGAGGGGGGGGGGGTTTCTTGATTCGCATTCAACCGAAACGGTACCACAACATATCGGAGGAGCGGTCGCCATCGGTCGAGCCGAAAAACTTTCCCTTTCGATGCATACACGGGACCAGCGTTGGCGCTCCGTCCGTTGGGCAACACACAATCGATAGTGAGCATTTTAGAAACATTGGCTGTAGTAAAGCCATGGAAAAAAGAGGGAGATGAAAAGGCATACAAATTATAATTCCGATTTGAACATCATCAGCGCGCGTGTAATTGAGGTTAGAGAGAGAGAGAAAGAGTGAGATGTTGTCGGATGATTGCGACAGACACCTTTCGAATCCTGCCAACCAGTGAGTTCCATATCGGCGTGTAAAAATAGCGCAAGTTACAACACACACGTCTACACGTGTTGCATGATATGATTTATGTATTGATTTTAACCAGTTTTCCCCAACAAACACATAACTGAATCTTCGATATCTATCCACTGCATTGAGCAAAATAGATAACAGACGGGAGATCCACCCAGTCTGCTTGAACGATTTCGTCATTCCACGGCACCATGGACAGAAAGCAGAACACGGAATAACTACCCGCAGCAAATGTGCTCATCAACATCATCATCCAATGGAATGTGGTCGATCAGGAACCCGACATACCGACATACCCCTCATTATAGAACGTTTGCCACCAACACCCAGAGCAAGGCAAGCAGCAGTCGGGCCAAATCGTTCCTCATCCCTAATGAGGTTTAGTAGTCCGGGGCAGTTTTCTCCCTCTCTATATACCTCTCTCTCTCTCACTCTCATTATGGTAGCCAACCGAACCAATCGAGGCTGAACCTAATGCAGGGTGATCAAACTTGCACGAAACTACGGCTGCTACGGTTTGAGATATATTTAACCTTCGAAGCGGAACCAGATGGCATATACGTTCAACCGTTGCATTGGTACATCATCGAGTCAAGCCGGCGGCTGCTGCTGCTGGTTCGGTCCGGGTTCCGGGGTCCCTCGGAGGGTTCGTTCTTGCCGACGTTGTTGAACAAATTACTGTACACAATATGCATGGGACCTGTCCGAGTTCTCAAGTTGCGTAACAAAAAGCAAAGGGTAGTGTATGTCCCAATGTTGCAAGCATTTTGTGTTTTTTTTCAAAAAATTCGTGAAGGTATATTAGGTTATATTACGATAATGAAGGTAGATTCTCAGAATTAGTTCAAGTTACCTGAATTACTTATTCATCAAACTCATAAATGATCACTAAACAACGACCCTTCAGATGAAACGGTGTAGTTTATTCCTTGAATTCTTCTTTATGGCATAGCACCCTACGCATTCTGACCGGCACTTTTAGGCTTTCTAGACATGTCGGAACCCTTTACCACATTGTTAACCCATAGCTAAAGGGGAGAAGGTCTACGCACCAGCTTGCGGCTTCCATAAGACTTCCAACAAGTTCTCCTGAACTTTATCTACAGTTTTGCGAAAACAATATCATTTCATCCTTCATTTTCTGAGTGATATCTTTATCTGTGGATCATTAGATCTGATAGATTATCAACTTCTTATGTGCATATATTAACTACTATAAACTCAAGAACCAATGAAAAACTGAAACAGTCTAAAAAGGAACAACGGAATGTCACTCAATAATTCGCGCTACAATCAAAGGTTTAGGTACAGATAGTTACCGAATGACAATAGCCAGCAACAAAAACCATTTTAGAGCCATCAAATGGTTCTGAGCCCGCCAAAAAAAGTGTCTTTCTATTGTGACGAAAGAAAAATTGCCACTAATCGTTCCTTTCGGCAATTTCACCTCGTCATGTGGTGATTATAGCAGCAACAACAGTAACAGAAAGACCAACATCAAAGGTCCCAACCCAACCACCCGACTTTGAATTCACCCTTCCCATTCTTCTCCCAGAAGCTAAAACCTTCCATCAAAGTTTCGGATTACCGAAACACAACACACACACACGCAGACAAAAAAAGTTCNGTTGTTGAACAAATTACTGTACACAATATGCATGGGACCTGTCCGAGGTCCCAAGTTGCGTAACAAAAAGCAAAGGGTAGTGTATTTCCCGATGTTGCACGCATTGGTTTTTTTTCGAAAATTTCTGAATTTAACTTGTTTCCAAATGTTTCAAAGGCATCTATCTAGTCACTTCGATGAGTCAATTGACACTCGATTACCGTATTACTTATTCATCAAACTCATAAATGATCATTAAAAATCGCCGCTCACAAATGACCATTCAGATGAAAGGGTGTAGTTTATTCCTTGAATTCTTCTTTATGGCACAGCACCCTACGCAGTCTGACCGGCATTATAAGGCTTTCTAGACATGTCGGAACCCTTTACCACATATTTAACCCATAGCTAAAGGGGAGAAGGTCTACGCACCAGCTTGCGTCTTCCATAAGACTTCCAACAAGTTCTCCTGAACGTTATCTACAGTTTTGCAAACACAATATCATTTCATCCCTCATTTTCTGAGTGATATCTTTATCTGTAGATCATTAGACCTGATGGATGATCAGCTTGTTGTGTAAATATAATAACTACTATCAAGTCAAGAACCAAAAAAAACTGAAACAGTCTAAAAAGGAACAACAAAATGTCACTCAATAATTCGCGCTACAATCAAAGGTTTAGGTACAAATTGTTACCAAATGACAAAAGGTAGCAACAGAAACCATTTTACAGCCATCAAATGGTTCTGAGCCCGCCAAAAAAGTGTCTTTTTCTATTGTGATGAAAGAAAAACTGCCACTAATCGTTCCTTTCGGCAATTTCACCTCGTCATGTGGTGATTATAGCAGCAACAACAGCAACAACAGTAACAGAAAGACCAACATCAAAGGTCCCAACCCAACCACCCGACTTTGAATACACCCTTCCCATTCTTCTCCCAGAAGCTAAAACCTTCCATCAAAGTTTCGGATTACCGAAACACAACACACACACACACAGACAAAAAAAGTTCCAAAAGCGACACCACAACAGCTCGCAAAACAAAAAAGAAACGAGCTCCAAAAACATAAACATATGCACCCTGGAACACTCCCAGCAGTACCCACGATCAGTGTTACTACCCCCTTGCGTCATGATCAAATCCAGCGCCCAGGCCAGCGCCAAAACAGAACCAAACAAAACAGGAAAAAACACCAAACAGCAGGCACGGCCAGGGGATCGGGGCGAGCACACTATGGGCCCACGATCGGTGGACCTTTTAATGAAAGATCATCGGGTCGGATACGAGTGTCTGTGTGCGTGTGTTTGTGTGTTGGGAACAAGTTCTATTCATTCTTATTCTCCGCTCGCATCAAACAAACCAACAAAAAAGGCACCAAATTCCATCCCTCTGTCCCTGGCTTATGCTTTTTTTTTGTCGGTTGGTTGTTGCTCTGCGGCAACTTGTACAACTTTCCATTCTCCATCATCATCGTCAGCCTGCGTTTAATGCTTCTGATGCTGGCTGGCTGGCTGGTGGCGATAATTTTAGATCGAGACATTCTCACAAGACACGATTGGGCCCCGATGGCCGTCAGCAGAGAGCACAGGCCACAGCCCAATTCTTGCTGTGCCTCTCATTCTCCCTTTCCGTGTGTTTGTGCTGTTTGTTTGTTCCCTTCCTTCTGGTTCTGGGCTTTTTCAGCTTGGGCAATCATCGTGAGGATTTGGTAATTTTATAGGCTTCCCGCGGGTCCTTCTGCTCGTTCGCTTCCCATCCCTCCTTCCCAACACCAACAAACATCCGCATGCGGGTTAGTCTTTGGCCCGATAGTTGACTGTTCTCACGTCTACATCCTCCCAAGAAAAAAATTGATTTCGATCCTGCGCATTTAAAAAATCTTCAATAAAAACCGACCATCCCGTCTTCTCCTGTGGTCCTTGGCCAGAGTTCTTCTACAACCTTCCGCATTCCCACAGCGTTTTTCCCTTGTCCCCACCATACCTGAGTGTCGTTGAGTATCTCCAAATGTTCGCCCTTGCGGAAGCTCAGATCCTCGTCGGTGCGGGCATCGTAGTCGTACAGCGCGACGAAGATCTTGGCCGTGCTGATCGAATCGTTGCCCGGATCGGGCAGGGCCGGCATCGGCTGGCGGATCGCTTCCTGGGGCGGCGTGGCCACTGGATTGCCGGCCAGCACCGGCTCACTGTCGATCGGTCCCGGTCCGATCGGGTCCTTCGGGTCGGCCTTGGCCGTGCTGCTGAAGCAATTGCCCATCGTTCTGCCGGAAGCACTTTACAAAATCGACGATATTTCCCGTGGTTTTGCGGGAATTATTGGTTGCCAAAACTACGGACACACACAGACACACGCACACTTTAGCCTTTCCCCTTTTGGCTGGGTTGGCGAACTTTTATTCAACAATTGGCAAGCGTAATCACACCTCGATAACTTCACTCCACATTGATGCTTTTTCCCCAAACCGTTGAGCCGATGGGATGGGAGGACGGGAGTGTTTGCTTTCTCTCGTTCTCTCTGCACTACTTCTTCTTCTTCTTTGCTACACTTTCTTCTTGCACTGCACTAATCCGCACAAATCTACGACGCTGTCATTTCACCTGTTGGTGCGGAGGAGGTTGACTTTAGAGACGGTTTTTCCAGCTTTCCCGTTGCTCTAGCAGCCTAACTACTACACATGCTCACATACACTGACACGTCTACAGACGATTACATTTCACATGTACACACATACAAATCACACACACACAAACACGCACTGTTGCTGTTGGGACAAAGGGAAAGGGAAATAAACACTTTGAAATTAACGATACACTTTATTTGGATTCTTGTTAGAAAAATGTGAGCCCGCATTGGAATTTTATGACTTCACACCTAGGCGAGGCTCTATTGGAAGCCTCTTTTACGCACTCTTTCTTGCGGGTGTGGGTGGGTGTGGGTGGGTATGTTTGCCTTGTTTATTTTTTTCTAAATTCTTCACATTTTTCAATGCACACATGTACATCTACACACACACACACAAACACACGCAGAAACAAGGGCAAACACATGCTGCGGTACACACACGCAACGCCCGCTGCAGTTCGGGAAGGATAATTGTCACACACCGTTCGAACCGTTCCATTACATTGACACCACACACAATCAAAGCAGCCCTGAGACCTTTCCTCTATTTGCTTACTTGCTCATTTTCATCCCACCGCCAAAAAACAAGAGAGCAACCACGCCACCGTTCTCCCGCGAATGACCTCGAAATTTTCACCTCCCCCTCCCCCTCCAAAACATGCAGCTTCCCTTTCGCGGGAAGGATATCCCGACTTTCACAAAGAAAATACAAACAAAGCGGCAGTTTTTTGTTAGTTTGTTCGAAAGTTTTACTTCTCAACGACACACACGGGAGCATAAATATGCTGCCCGGATATGGTGCACTTGTGCACTTGTGCTTTGTGTTTCATCTGACCTCATAAAATTCTCCCTTTTTTGACGCTCTGTGTCGTCGTCCTTGCTGTATCCCGAGAGCGTTGTCGCACCAGTTTGAACATGAACAAAACCAACCCGACCCGACACAGCGCACCTTCCCTGCCCTGCCAACTTTATCAAACACACGCTCACATACACATACACACCCATATTCATCAGGGGAATTGCTCAAAACAATACCAAACTTGTGATTTACTGTACGCTGAAGAATGCAACACACAACACAGCATCCCGCCGTCTTCACGCACTCTTCTCACGGCCACTGCCCACTCGTTTTTCTTTGGGTTTTCTTGTGTTTTGGACGGCACGGCACACGACACCGAAATAGTAAGCAGATCGTTCCTTCTTTTCACTGTGTGTGCGGCTATGTTGTTGGGATGGAGGAAAAAGAAACACAGGCAGCATACACACTTGAGGCAATCTAGCGACTCCTTTTGGTTAGCTGGCTTTTGCTGCTAGTGCTGCTGCTGCTGCTGCTGCTGCAATCACGCTCCACCAACACACGCGCACGAGAAGGGTGAGGAAAGCCGGCACGCACACCACTGCACTTTCGTTCATTTCAATCGATTGGCTTGCAGGGTTTGACGGTAGCTAGCATAATGTTAAGGCCGGGCTACATTGATCGTACTCCATAGCGTAATTTCGATTTTTACTAGCGCATCTGGTGGCGGCTGACTGAAGCATTTTGCCAAACAAATTGTAGCCGCTTCAGAAAATATGTTATTTTTCCATGTTTTTTACTTAAACTGGTCTGGAAAAGCTATGCAATTGATAGATAAATATGTTGTGCAAGTATTTCAGCCGTTTTCGCATCAAAAAACGATGAAAAAACAACTTATTTTTGAGATCCGGCATGACCATTCCCACGATGACCAAAAAAAGCTTCCACCAGTAGCCGCCAGATGCGCTAGTGAACATCAAAATTACACTACGGAGTACGGTCAATGTAGCCCGGCCTTTAGAGCGTGACATAATTTAATTCAATAGAATTGATTGTCTAACTTATGGTTTTGGTTTAACTTTGTTTAGTTGAATTAAAGTAAAGTTTAATTTTTGAAGTCAATTGCTCAAGAACACCGAAAGGATTACAGTTCAATTACAATTTCACAAGAAGTAGATAGAGGCAGAAAGACAACAATAATTGATATCATAAGATTGCAACATTGTATCAAGCGAAAGTCTCCATTTTTTCAGGCAGTTGCTTTTGTATTTTAGGTTCAACTTTTAAGCTAAAAATTCCTGTTATTAAACTTAATACTTGATCTATAACAAAGAACACAACATTGGTGTGCTTTTAAGAGAAACATAAAGTTTGTTGGGCTTAAAATATCTTCTAGAACGAGTAAGTACAGTGAATTCTATCAAATCTGCGACTGCTTCTATACGACTGAACAACATGCCAGCAATGGGTTCAAGCCCCGAATGGACCGTGACCTCATACCCATAGGACTGTCAATCCTGATATGTGTAATTAGCATGTCACTGAAAGCCAAGCCAACTAGTGATAAGTTTAGACCGACCACGGTTCTTGAGCCATAAAAGAAGAATTTAGAAAACCTCTGTAATCTGTGAAACCTCTTATTTGTACATGGTGTTGTCATATTTATTGAATGATGTATGCTCCAATCTGCAAGCGTGTTCCTAGTTTCCTCTAGCAACAGTCAAGGTAGCATACTAAATGTTCTATCTCTTTCTTGTTTGAATGAGCTTTTCATTAGTCACGTTTCGACGGAACGATTTCTGCTTGAAAACTCCTACCAAAATCATCGTTTGCTATGGCAACGTAAAATCGAGCAGGATATTTTAACTCATGTTAGGGATGGGAGACCATGGGAGAGCATTCGTTTAACGGTTTTTAGTGATTTCTGTACGGTAGAAACAAGAGTTAATGTGTATACGTTCATAAAATCGTTCATAAAATTTTCGAATCTACAGAAGAATCGTGTCATGGAAACGCTAAATTGTTCGCGAATCATAGTTTGACGGTGGAAGGGGAAAGATTCGCCATCAAACAATCGTTCCGTGGAAAGTTACCTATTCACCTTCAACCTCGTTAATTTGAAATTGCCTCTTATTTGACAATCCCAGCGGCTCCAAACAAGAGAGAGTTGACACGATATCAAATATTTTACCACACTGAACAATGCAAATTGTCCAAGACAATTGAAATAAAATTATTCCCGCACAACATTTAATGATTCTTCAATAAGTTAGCTATTTTTCTAGCGAAGCTTTGGCAAGTATGGGCAAACATTAAAAAACTATCCACTTTACCAGAATACTTTGTGAGGAAAACTTCATTTTTCCAACACAATGCCTTCAACAAATCGTCTTGAGAACCCTGCAATCTCGCAATTCATACACATATTCACCCACACATACACCGTATCCACTTTGCTATGTGGCCCCTTTCTCGTCGTCGTCGTTGTGTGTCGTGGCTGTGGTGTATTTTTTCTCTCTCTTTCTCTCTCGCCTATTTGTCACCCTACCAGAGGTCCAATCACTCAATTACTTTCTATTGCAGCGAAACATAAACACGTAAATGCACTTTATTGAATGAAAACTGGCCCAGTTGGTCGGGCACGGATCGGCCCCGGGTTCCCGGAAGCAGCAGTTCTGCCTGCCTTTGGTTGCCCCTTTTTTGGGCAACACACACCACTGGGGACGGTTTTCACAGAGCACGCACGACGGGACACGGGGGTGGTGGATTGTTCAAGTTTAGCCTTTCACCGAACCGAAAAACCAGCCCAACGGATAAAAACTTGAACAATGACCAAATGACCGGACACACTCTGCAAGTATGCACACATTTCACGAGCAGTTAATCAGCAAAGCAGTCGCACCCAACACTTTTCTACCGAACGGGTATCGCTCACTATCTTTCTCACACTGCACGCACGGACCGTCCCTGCCCTTGTCAAATTTGGGCCGAATTCTGGAAGCCACGGGGCAGCTACTGCACACAGTCAAGGCAGCCTCGGAATCACACGCCACGACGATGCATACACATTCGCAAGGCTTTGGGTTGATTTTCTCTTTCTCCTACCTGTCGGCCGAAACGAAGCGCTGCACGACGCGCCCACCACTTGGAGTTGTTTGCCTGACTCTTTGTGAATTGTGCTCACGTTCACAGTCTGCCACACTCACACGCGCTGCCTTCGCTGGGCTGGCTGATTTTCGTATGACCCGTCTGGTCGGGGTATTGTGTTTACGGATTGGCGTATTTGCGTGTGTGTGTGTGTGCCTGCGTTGCTTTCAGTTCTGTCATTCCGAAACGTCAAATGGTTTTTTGGTTTATGGCAGTGAGTTGTATACTTTCCGTGCGAATTGTGGTTTATCGGCATTTTATTTATTTGTAATAAACTAAAGTTTATCCAAATTTATCAGTCTTTTCATAATGATGTTAATTTGTTTGCTATAATGGCTGTAAATTATTGAAAACAGCTGTTTTTTTTTAAAAAACGTTGCGGCTTCTTGTTCGCTCTAGTACTCAGAGTGACCAGAAATACCGATTTATCTGAATTCCTACCGATTTTTGATATGCCTACCGACTCACAGATGAGCCTCCTAAAACTACCGATTTTTCATTTATCCTATCGAAAATCACATATTTTTTCGTAATACTGACCAAAAAGTCATTCATAATGTATTAAACTCTATATGGAAATCACTAGCAGCGATTTTGTCATACGATGGAATCAATTCAGGAGTCATTTATACAGGATTTGTAGAAACCATCTCTAATTTATGTTTTGTTATCATTTAAATTACCAATTTATCCAAATAATCTGTCATAACCAGCACGTACAGCAAATTATCGTATGAGCCAACCTGACAGGAG